>BHDV01030609.1:0-23009 GCA_005406045.1 Adoxophyes honmai
ACTGGCTGGAAATAGTAATAAGGCCAATTTTAGAAGTATCTCATCCTGCTAAACGTCCGATTTCTCTGACTGTGCCTCGTAAAAAAGTTACCTATGGCGATGTTCATAAATCAATATCTTTATCAAATCAGGCAGTAAACTAGGTTAAGTGCTAAACAAAACTGTTCCCAGTTCGCGAATTGGCGTAATTGTTATCGGCAAAACGTTGACCTTCGGGACCGCGGCCACAATTCAAGATTTGGCTGTCGAATTCGGCTTTAAATTACGTTGTGTTAATTCAAACAACAATTTATCATATTAGTTAGGATCAGGACTAACTTTTTGATCAATTTAATAGTGATGTGGATGTCGTTTGAGGCGACTAAGGAAGGTTTAGGTAGGCTTTAGGCGACAGGCTAGCAACCTCACTATAAGGGTCTCACCAAACCAGTCGACGCCTTTTCGACAAAACGTGGCTAAAAAAATAAGCTTTAATATGTCAACGCAATAAGGGCGAACAAGACGTCAATTGGCTCGGCCATTCTCTGCCGAACTTGATGTCTCGTTCGCCCTTATTGCGTTGACATAAAGCTTTTTCTACCCGCATTTTGCCGAAAAGGCATCGACTAAATGTGGGGAGACCCTTATACTATACCTTTCATCTATTTCCAAACCTATAATTATGCTTGAAATGGCTGCGAAGCGTGAAATACTCATAATCATAGTTTTGTCTATGTATGTTACAGCTCCCAGGCGCATTGAGACGCACCTCCAAAATAATTAAATTCTTAACATGAAACTACCGTGATAGCATTTTGAAAAACACGGATAACTCGGACATTTTTCGACGAGTAGTAGCGCAAACAGAGCAAAACTAAAGTCGTTTTAAGACACGAGTTACTTATACACATTTTTCAAGATGAAATATATTGAGATGATCGAATCAATGGTAGCACAGTTGTAAAAATTATGATACGGGTAGCCCTCTTATACTGAGAGGAGGCCTGTGCCCTGCAGTGGGACGTATATAGGCTGATGATGATGATGATGAACCAAGGTTATGTTAAGAGACACTTAATTTTTTCAGCTATACTCCGCTGTCTTAAGCAACGCTTGGAATAAATGAAACCGTAGATAGAAAATCAACTCAATTTTATAATACGGTTAATACAAATTAACAAACACAAAAATAAACACAACGTATTGCGCGCTCCGTAGCTCGAGCCAAAGTGACGTCTCTCCCGAATCGCGCCGCCATATCGGGTGACGTCACGAGTGTTGCTAACAATTTCTTTAAGTATCTTCATTCTATGTCGATTATACACAGTAAATAATTCATAAACACATTTACAACCCATTAATACATTTCTTTAGTCACTTCGCACAACATCTACGGATGATATGGAATACCTAGTAATGTAATGTAAGTAATGGAATAGTGCTTAAAATGTTGTCGTGGACTTATTTTCTCTATGCTGTCTGGGTAGACTTTCGAGATAGAGACGTGAATATATCTTGTAGTAATCTCGTAATGTATGTTTCCACTTATTACCACTAGACTAATCTCACAGAAGCCTAGGCAATATCGTTTTCCGAAAGGCTCGCATTCATTTATCCCATTTATTAGGGAATTTGCAAAGCTTAGTGAAATAGTTTAATTTCGCGCTGTTGAAATTGAAGGCTGAAATTGGTTTCAAGTTCTTCAGACAAGTATAAACCACTAGAATTGTAAGCCACAGTATTTTGTAAATAGAGAATACGCGAACTAGAAATTGAAATAAGTTTGTGTAGAAATGACGAATAGCTAACGTAATGAAAGGCGATTGTGTGATGTCATTGCACAGCATCGCGGAAGGGAAAGAAACAGAAATGGTTAATGGCATAGTGTCGAGCAATCCAAAGAGCGGACCTTTAACCTAAATATCGTGAAACACTTTTTTATCCGTCATAATTAGCGAAGCCGTGATTTGGTTAAAACAATTAGAGCACAAAACGCGTCATGAATTTTCTTCATTGCCACAACGCGACTTGTACGTTTACATTAGAGCCAGTAACACCAATTTCGCGATGTGGATTTTTTACTGTGAACTATTTTTCCGCTCACTCAGCGTTTTCGATCTTTGAGTGTAATAAGTACACAAACCAACCCTCGCCAGAAAGACGCTATAAAATTAATAATTGCCTGAAACCTGATCAGTGCACTTTCTTATTTTTAATATGACTAAGCCGCCACCCGCCGACAGGAAAATTAAAAATGAAAACTAGCACAATATCGCAGGCACGGCGGTTTACTGGCCAAGTTTATAGACGCCCCGCGAAATCTCTTTAATGCTTACACGGATGTATAGGTCGACATCAGACTTGGCCATATTTAAAATCGGGGTGGTCAGTACGCGCATCACTTTTTCCAATTTTAAATTTTCCTGACGGCGGGTGGCGGCGTAGTGATATTAAAAATGTAAAAAGTGCACTAATCGAGCTTGATCTCAAGTGTCTACATGTTACTGTTATTTATATTGAGCCAAAAAAGCCACGATTGTTGTACGGGAGCCTCCCGTAAATAATAGCTTTACTTTATTTGTAGTATGTTGTTGTTATAAGGTAAATGTACAATGCTCGATGCCTCAACGCCCAGTAGATTACACCCATCTGTCACCTGTCTTACTATGACATAAGGTTGCAAGTGTCATATTATTATATTGGGTCAGTGTCGAGCACAGGGACGTTTACCTTAGCGGCAATAGAAATCTGTGAAAATTTTAACGATCTTGCTAACGCGGTTCGTAATATACAACGTTATGTATGTATGCGTATGAAAAATTATCCGTAAAACTCTTTCATATGACATTTGCTAACAGTTCCGCTTAAAGTTTCTACATCCGCGTTCTAAAGTAATAATGGGTAATTACCGCCGCCGTGCGGGATGTGTTGCAGTTAGTTTTAACTAAACTTTATTACCCATACAGTTCTGCTTAATGTACTGACATCAAACTAAGTTAAACTCTCGGAGTCGCTATAAATAGGGACAGTAAATGTAATTGTAATTTACGCTGGTAGCTACCATTTATACGTGGTAATTATACGATAGAAAAATTGTAGGAAAAATAATTATAGTAAAAAACTACTACGTTATTATGGTCAACTATAGAAAATTTGGGGTTGTGCGTAATAATTATACAGCGCATTTCCTAATATTTTCTGACAATTCAACAAAAATTGTGTCACGGGACAAAGTGATAATAATTATTGTTTACTAGCTAATACCCACGGCTTCGCGCTCTAGTATTTTCGTTCATAAGAACTTTTTCCTTATAAAAATAAATACAGTAAGGAAATAATCTCATGTAATGCCGTGACCAAGGAAGTAGGGGTAACTTACCTTACTTAAATTTATCCCCGCTACTTAAAATCTTGCGAAGTTAGATTTTAGTGTCTGTTTTTTTTTTAATAACAGATCAAAGAAATATATAAATGTCAATTGTTTTTTGTATTAGTGGTACTTACATACTCCCACCGAGGCCTGACCACGTTTAAATTGCTGTTTAGTTCAGGTCTTGCTCTGAACTGCGACGTTATTTCATACCACGACGTTACTGTCATTATGACAAACGAATCAGTTTAGCAATTGAACGGCTCCGGCTTAGTACGACAGGGCGCGTGATAGACTAACCCCGTCACTGTCTAACGCGAAAGTACTCGCGCGTTTTGTTGTGCTAAGCCTACTGCTCTGCAATGGAAACTAAATCAAAAAGCACTTTGCAGTTCTAGTAAACCCCAGGCAATCGATATCTGTGTAAAACTTTCTGGCTATAAGGGCTGGAATACTAACAATAAGTCTAGCTCTACCTAGTTCATAATAGTCTTGTTTTCGATTCATCATCAACAAATTAAACAACGGGGTCGCAACTTTTCCGCATTTTAACGGGTCTTAAATAAACATCAATCATTTTATTTCGCCATCCCAACAAGAATGAGTCATGAATAATTTACGCATTTCCGTTTCGTCCCCACTAAACTTCATACGGAGTTTGAACGGCACTTGACAACCTAGGAATGGAAAACGGTATGTTTATATCGATAATAATTTTATAGTTTAATTGTAAAATTTTGTGTTATTGTTGTAATAGAGAAGTGGGTTAGGGCAAGTCGGGCGGGGACGCCCTCTTCTTCCCTCCAGATTGTGTCGCCATCTTGCCGTGGTGGGGGCTTCACAGCCATAGATCCCTAAGCCCATGCCGGAGGATATGGTTACCCATACCAGACGGACTTGGTGGGGTTAGACGAAGAGGGATACCTCCGCCGAACGCGCGTGAAGTAGGGCAAGAGGGGAGGGGAAGCACCCTTTTCAAGGCGTACAGGGGAGGGAAGGATTCACCGTTTTGCAAGGCGCATCTTTTGCCGCGAGGCTTGGTAAGCCGAACCTCCGGTATGGCCAGGCGGAATGATTTGGTACAAAAGAACAGACAGTTAAAATTGTACCTTACGTCACTACTTATAGCCCGACTAGCATCGCAGTACCGCGCGTTGGGTAGGTATGCGGGCGGCGAGACGGGGGGCGATGATGGCGGAATGACAAAAGACAGCGTTCTCCCTCCCTGTTTCACCCCTCACATACCTAAGGCGCACAGCGATGCTGGTCAGGCTAAAACAAATTGATAACCACAGCTTTATCGTAAAGTCGGAAACTGGGATTGTTGAGCCATGTGGCGCTGTTCGTGATTTAGACGTGTAATCAATGACCGATGTGACCGACTAGTTGTTAGCTATTGCATTAGTATCACACGACCAAGTTACAAACATTGGTAGGCTAGTTGACACAAAAAACTATTTAGTCCGTCAGATAGATAACCAAAAAATATTGAACACATATTTTTTCTTTTATTTGACAAACGAAAAATGACGAACGGACAAATTAGAATTACATTTTTTAAACCCAGGACAAAAGCCTATTGTACCAAGGATTATCGAATGGTTTATCGATGACCGTTGTCCCATCACTACCTTGACCGACAAGTCCTAACGAGCCGTGAAATAGGAGAGTTGCCAATCAGCTGATGCTGGAAAATTGCCGCGAAACCGTTTATAGGTCTGCGAGTCTTTAAGGACATTTTTCGAGGAAAACTAAATTGAATTCACTCTAGATCTAAAATCGTCAACGCATCAGGTTTTACGTTATAATTATGCTAATGAGTGGCTGCAAAGGGAGTAGATATGGTTAGGACTATGTCACGTTGCGTGCCTTCTGCCTACCCCATATGGAAACATGGGCGTGACTGTATGTTAGCTAGATACAGACATCATGATTTGGATGTATACAATCACGCCTATGTTCCCAATTAGGGTAGGCAGAGCACACAAAACGTGACATAGACAAAACCGTGATTAAGACTAAGAATTTCACGCTACGCAGCCACTCCTAACATAATTTTAGGTTTGATTAAAGATGGAAGAGGTACTATAATAGTGACAGGTAGCTAGCCTGTCGCCTAAAACATAGCTAAGCCTCCTACGGCATACACGGAAGACATGGAGAAGAGTTATTCTATCCCGGCACCTCACAGGTGATCTAGGGTATCTTAGTCATGTCATTGGAAATTCGTTGGACTTCCATTCGAAAAAATTGAGGAAGAGCAATTCATAGACAATAAATCTAAGGCTGGTTTCACAGCTGTCTGGGAGACCCGTACGGGCTGTTGCTACGGGAGCCCGGGGCGGGAGCACAACTGAGGAACTAGAGCATCGTTTCACAGCGACCCGGAGCGGGTCCCGTGCGCACCAGTCCGTGCGTTTCACAGCGAAACGATGCTCTAGTTCCTCAGTTGTTTTCTTGCTCTAGGCGCCCGTAGCAACAGCCCGTACGGGAATCCCGGACAACTGTGAAACCAGCCTAAGGAAGCTGACATCCGCATTAATACGATTCTGGCCGAGCTGGCTAATCCCCACATTTGTTACTTCACACTTCATTTGCACCGATCCGGGCTCATTAGTCCGACTGAATCAACTAAGATTTACGGAGGTAACAAATCTATGTATGAAACAACGTTTTTGTTAATAATTCCGCATGGATAGGCATTTATTTTGTAAATACATACATACATATTCTCACGCCTGTATTCCCAAGAGGGGTAGGCAGAGCACATGAATTCAAAAATCCAGTGCCACGTTTAGCAATTTCAGGTAACTAGATGTTTAAACATGATTTTGTAGTGACAGGTTGCTAGCCCGTCGCCCACAATACACTTACCCTTTCCCAGAGTCGACTCTTACGACACCCACGGGAAGAAAGGGGGAGATGCTATTCTTACCCGGCACCACATTTATTTTGTAAATAGGGATAAATAATAGCTAAAGAATCTAAGTATTGCCGCACACGGGCCAGCCACAGGCACAAACGTCGCCATAAGAACGTGACAAACAAAATTATGACTATTTCCCGTCTCGTAACCACTTTTAACAGATGGAAGAGGTATAATAGTAACAGGTTGCTAGCCTGTCGCCGAAAGCTTACCTAAGCCTCTTTCCTTTGTCGTCTCTTACGACACCCACGGAAGTATTGGTGTCATTATTATTCCTTTCCCATCTGTTTTTTAAACCAAAAACTATGCCAGAAGTGGGTATGATTTTTTGGTTTTGTCTGTATCGCGTTTAGTGTGCTCTGCCTATCCTATTTGGGAACACAGGCGTGATTATACGTATGTTAACTGACGGACTAAGTAAACAGATATTTTTGCTTTTACCCGTGTTGATGTCGGGTTTAGAATAACACCTCTCCATTTCTTCCATGGATGTCGTAAGAGGCGACTAAGGACATGGGTTAAGGTATATTTTAGGTGACAGGCTAGCAATCTGTTACTGTCACTATTGTACCTGCCACCTCAAAACCAAAAAAGTATTATGCGTGGCCACAAAACGTGAAATAGTCGTTGTGTCTATGTAGCGTTTTGTGTGCTCTGCCTACCCTGTTTGGGAATACAGGCGTGATTGTATGTATGTATATATGTATTTTTGCTCGTTTCTAGTTTTGGATCCTAACCAGCGTCCACACCGCAGGATACTATTTCAAAAGTGCCAGGAACATTCGGCAATGCACTTTCAAAGGTAATTCGAAATATTCGGTCGAATCGGCAGAGAAAATGGCGACCCCACTGGCGGCAGCTACTAAAGGCAAAGCAAGCCATTCGGCGCGTTGTTAAAATTCAGATTCACTGTCTGTCTGTGAAGTACCTAAAGATACACACAAATACACACAATCACAATCACGCCTGTTTTCCCAAAGGGGTAAAGCTCGTCACAGATTACACATATACGATAATATTTTATCTGCGTATAAATGCCATTCTTGATGACATTCCATATTCATTTGAGAAAATAAAGATCTTTAAACCGATTTTTCCATAATGTCGGTGCCAACAGATACTTGACGGTAAATCTGCTCTGTGTGTGTTAGCTCATTGAATTGTATAGGGAGCGATATTGACAGATATCTAGATATCTTACCGTATCTGCTTAGTGTGTGACACGCTTGAGCAGAGCATACGATACGTGAAATAGGCAAAACTATGACTGTTTTACGGTTTGTAACCACTTGCAGCATAATTTTAGCTTTAAAAACAAATGGACATGGTGTAATAGTGGCTGGTTTTTCTTTTTGATTTGTCATCTCTCATCTGTATTAAGATTTTCGAAATTTTAATGTAATGCTACCACGGGATATAGATTGTTTAAAATAGGTCATTTGCTGATTGTATCTGACAAATGATTTGAATATAGACAAAAGTGTATCAATAGTTCGTCTGAAAAATCTAACGACATAAAAGATAGATGGTGATAGTCGTGTCAAACATAAAACCTAAAAATATGCTAGAAATGGCCACGAAACACGAAACAGGTATGATTTTGACTACATAGAATTTCGTTTGCTCAGCCTGTCCCGATTGGGAATACAAGCGTTAGTATGCTTGTATGTATGTATCAAAATGTACAAAGGAGTGAAATGCACATAATCTGTCATGGGAGCCGACATTTGACTCATTTGTATTTTATACATTTTGACCAAAAAGATTTCAGTTATAAAAACTATCCGATAAAGACGTTAAGGTTTGAACAGACAAATAAATAAACCTCTGATCTCAAACACAAAGACATAGCAAATAATTTGTTCGATTTGTATACGAACTCCCCTTCGCGGTCGACACTTAAACAAAGCAGTCGGCGAAACAGCCAAACTACTTAGCGCGTCTTAGCGCTTGCCAAGACCACAGACAAGCTAGACTTAAGATAGTGCACTTCGCTGTTTTAAACTGTTCATGGTAAGCGGCAGACGCTCAGGTCACGAATAGCTGATGTCGTCAAATCAAAAGTAATCCTATTTTACTGGACTTCGGTACATACGTTATAGGTGAAAGTTCAAGTAAGTCACCTGTTGTACCTACGTCTGAGTAATGTGTGCGAATAGACATTCCATTTTTGTTTGCTACATGTTTTACTAGCTGTGCCGTTTTTTCCACATTTACAGTGTTTCTTTGCTCGTATTGGTTACAGCATGATGTTATACAGCTTAAAGCCTTCCTCGATAAATGGCCTATCTATTTCTAAAATCGAACCAGTAGTTCCTGAGATTAGCGCGTTCAAAAAACAAACAAACTCTTCAGCTTTATAATATTAGTAAAGATACTTTGCAAACTCATTACTAAGTAGTTTATTAACAAACACTTGTCTTTATCGCATTTATAATACTAGTAAGTATGGATAATAATACTTCCCTAATAACAACTACCACTTTAACTCGGCGTTTAATCGCGAGTGGACTCACTGTAATCTCACTCCACAAAAACTTTACGTAAGAGACGATACAAAGCGATGAATACTAATGAGAGCTCAGGAGCTTAAACGCCACTTCGAGCACTTTTTATTGTTGCTGTAAAGCGCTGACAACGCTGAAAGACAAGAATAGTTTTTAATATAAAATGTAAGATTTAACTGAGACTCCTATGGGAAAGATTCCAAAAGAGACCACATCCACGGAAGAAATGGAGGTGTTAACCTAAACCTGAAACCACACGGAAGGTACAAAAGTTTAATAGGAGGTATTTTGTGTATAATATACAAATGTATGTTATAGTCAATGTGTATAATGCAGGCATTCTGTACAATACCTAGGAAAGGTATAGAATGCCGGGGTCGTTCAGGCAATGTATAAAATGATATTCAATGTTTAAAGTATTTTAAACATTACCTAGGAAATGTATAGAGTACCTAGACATTATAATATGTAGTTTGCCGTTGATGCATAGATAATGAATGCATGTAATTATTTTTCTTCTCTATTATTTAGTTAGAAAGGTTAAGGTTAGGTTCGATTTAACACAACGAACGAGTTGCAACTTATTTACATTGCCGGATGTGCTCCGGGCAGTTTATGTAATACCTAGGTAATGTACGAAATCAATCGTATTTTGGGAAAGACTCCAATAGAGAGATCTCTCTCCAGGCAGGTGTTTTGCCCGGGGACCGAAGTTCGAAGAGAGGAAGTTGGAATTTGTATTTATGCAACCGATCGTTGAAACTCCGTTAGCGGGATGTAGGATTGCCACGGACATCCGTAGCAAGTAGTTCGGCCATTCGACGATAGGTGGCGCTAGGGCGCTAGTGTCCAATGCCTGAACGTTTTAGGCAATGTTTGATTTAATATATTAAATCAATGAATGTTCAAAATGCCTAGGCATTCTACACAATGCCGGATTATACACATAGCCTATAACAAACACAATATATAGCTTCACACACGTAGTAAGGGTCACAGTGACAGGACACTGGTCTACTTTTAAACAGTTTCAAACAAATTAAACCTCGCTTTCGAGTCCCGGGCATCTGTCAACCCTATCTCAACGAGGGACACACTTTTTGCACTTTCACCATAGTTCCCATCACGGAAAGTGGACACGCAATGGTGTCCAGCTCGCCTTTTGTTTTATGGGAGTTTTAGAGCATTTTAACTCGTTTCGTTTATTTTATACTGTGTGGTGTCGTTCGAATAACACCTCTCCATTTCTACCGTGGATGGAAGAGGCGACTAAGGAAATAGGTTTTTTTTTAATCTTTATTACGGCTTTGGTCAAAGCTTGTCCATGCCAGCCACGTAAAAAAAAACAATTAAAATATAAAAAGCAACACAACATCAATTTGAAAAAAAAAAAAAGGAGAAAAAGGGAAGGAAAAAGGAAGGAAATAGGTTAAAGTACATTTTAGGCCACAGGCTAGCAAGCTCTCATCTGCCAAGTCAAAACCTAAAAAATATGCTAGAAGTGGCCACGAAACGTGAAATAGTCATGATTTTGTCAATGAAGCGTTTCATGTGCTCTGCCTCATCATCCAGCCTATATGTATACGTCCCACTGCAGGACACAGGCCTCCTCTCAATATGAGAGGGCTTGGGCTATAGTTCCCACGCGGGCCCAGTGCGGATTGGAAACTTCGCACACAACATTGAATTGCTTCGTCGCTGTGTGCAGGTTTCTCACGATGTTTTCCTTCACCGAATACATACATACATATTCTCACGCCTGTATTCCCAGGAGGGGTAGGCAGAGCACATGAATTTAAAAATCCAGTGCCTTATTTAGCAATTTCAGGGTAACCAGATGGTTAAACGTGATATTGTAGCGACAAGTTGCTAGCCCATCGCCCACAATACACTAACCCTTTCCGAGAGTCGACTCTTACGACACCCACAGGGGGAGGAGCTAGTTTAACCCGGCACCACACGGAGTATAAGAGTAACCAACCAAAAATAAACAATTAGGAAACTTCAATATCATCTTTAATTAGTAATAAATTCAGCACATGATTTAAGATAGTTTTTGTTGATCATGAATCATGAAGTTAATTTTGGTCCGGGTCGACGCAGGCAGCGCGGCGCTCCGCAGCAGGCCCCAGACAGGCGGCATGCGCCATCAGATGCGGCAGCTGGCTCTGCTCGAACAGGCCCGCGAACATTCGCTGCTGCGGCCCGCGAGCGAACACCGGCACGTCGTCGCCGCCGTGCGTCTCCGAGGCCAGCGGGACCTCGACGTGCGTCCTCCAGTTTAAATCCTCTGAACAGACACATATTTTCAATTTAAATAATCTAACCATTGCAAACAAAATTGCAATTTGAATGCAAACTGTATTTTTTGCCAACTGTAGGTAGGTACTTCATTGTCATCCATCCTAGATTATGTGCACCAAATTTCAACTCAATCAGACCAACCGTTGAAGAGTTCTTTCCATCGGAGACAATCCCGGTAGGGCCATTTGTCCACTACCGGAATATTGGATATTCATCCGATTCACATAAGTGTGCAAAATTTCAGCTCAATCGGTGACCGGGAAGTGGATTCAATTTAACTTGCACGATTTAATTACAGACAAATTAGCAAACATCGGGACAGATGAAGGCTTGTAAAAAATATTTTACAATATTATTATACCTAGCTGGCCCAGCGAACATCGTTCCGTTTCAGCAGATTTTTTTTGGCAAGATATACTTTTCTCACTGTTTAAACCTTCCATCGATTATGACAAACATTTTCAGATTTCGAGTTTTAGCAAGACTAACCCTTATATTGACGGTGAACAATCAGCATCGCATGCATCACCTTTAAATTTAAAGCCAAAATCAAGATATATGGATTCGAAACACTTACGGAAGTTATTGTCCTGAGTGACGTCGACGCGCCTGTTATCCTGGTGAGCGCGGTAGCCGGGTCCGTTGGTGTAGGAGAGCGTCATGTAGGGAACACCATCGGAGCCGACGTCGTCCGACGGCCCGAGGATGTCGGCGCCGCGGCGCGAGTAGCCGTTGAAGGCCATGACGTGCGAATGGTCAGCAGTCAGCACCATCAGCGTACTGGCTTCAGGAAGCAGCGCGTCTGCCCGCTCCACTGCATCACTCAAAGCTAGCGTCTCGTCCAGTGCAAGATGGGGCTTGTTGTCGTGGTGAGCGTGATCAATGCGTCCACCTTCGACGAACAAAAAGAAGCCGCGAGGATTGCGAGACAGCACGCGAATAGCCGCTTCGGTCAGCTCAGCGAGTGTGGGCTCGTCTGCCCCCGCCGCGCGTGCCTCCGCCTCATACTGCAGGTGGGTCGCTTCGAACAACCCTAAAAGGTACTCGGGCGGGTCAGCTGTAACCTGCAGCAGTTCAGTGCGATTCCAAACGTATGCGTGCGAGACGCCGGCCGCCGCTCTCTGCTCGCGCCATTCTTCCACCAGGTCGCGCCGGTCCCAGCGTCGACCAACTGTACCCTCTTCATCTATAGTGGTGTTCGGTAGGAACTCACGGCGACCACCACCTAAGATTACCTAAAAGTGCGAACAAAGTTTTTAAAAACACTTCGGGCTCATTAACCGACTTCAAAAAAGGAGGAGATTCTCAATTCGCCCCTTTTTTTGTGTGTATGTTACTCTATATCTCCGAGACCCGTGAACCGATTTTCGATTATTATGTCTTGTTGGCACTTGGTCCGGATCTGATGATGGTATCTTGGAGAAATCGAGGGAACTCTTCAAATGTTATAGAGATATGTACCCTTTCGATTATTTGTTAATAAAGTCAAGAATTTACATTCAGTAAATAGAATACTTTCAAGATATTGCTAATCTGAAGTCGGTTTTTTTTGTTTAATTTACTTAAGGCGGTTGCCTCCTTTAGCTCATTTAGCATTTGCCGACAGATGGCGTTAAATGGAAATATCAATAAATTAATAAATTTAATAATAAATATAATTTTGACGATGTCAACCTTGAATTGATTTCCAGGATAGGAGTTGACAAGTTGGTCAGCGATGTCGGGGCACGCGGCGGGGTCGTGGCCGGCGGCGAGGACCTGGGCGTCGTTCTCCCAGCCGCGGTTGGCCGTGTGAGCGTACGCGGCCGCGGGGGACGCGTGGGTCACACGGGTAGACGTCACTATGCCTTTTCCGGGAAAACAATCGTGAATATCGGTCTAAGTATCGGTAAAATTATATAATTATATAAAAATGTGTTTGATCCACTAACCAGCCCGGTGAAGGTCGCTGTATATCGGGATCTTAGACCCTTTGATATACCCATATATTTTTTGATATATTTATCAAAAAATATATGGGTTTTGCCTGGCAAATTTCAGTCCAGGATATTATTTTTTTATATTTCACCGGTTTGGTTAATAGATAAATTATATACCAATCCAAAGTATGCAGCCCATAGTATATGCAAAAGTTAGGTTGCCTATTTTTTTCCTGTACTAGACCGGAGCAAATTACTAGTATCGATTTACTTGTTCATACCTGGCAACCCAAGGTTGGTATAAAATTTATACACATACATACATATATATTCTCACGACTGTATTCCCAAGATGGGTAGGCAGAGCACATGAATTCAAAAATCCAGTGCCACGTTTAGCAATATCAGGGTAACCAGAAGTTAAAACTTATCTATATTTATATTTTAAAAGAAAGAAAAAATTAAATACGTATTCACTAAAAATGTCCTGGACTCAAATTTGCTAGGAAATCCATGTACAATAGGTACAGGGTGGAATTTTGTAATGCCACCTGAAGGGGAAGTACTCTAAATCATTTAGTTACCTCATTTTACTGAAAGGAAACATTATCCTTTATTTTAAAAAAGAAATAAAACTGCATTAAGAGATTTTTTAAATTTTGTTTCTCTTAACCAATAATCAATCCAAATAAAAAAAAAACTTCGCTTGTTTATTATACGAACCGGTAGGACTATTGTTCGGTAGTTGAATTCAAAAATATCTTCGAAATTGGTACATTTCATAGCGAACTGACATTAAAACTGTCAAATTAAACACGATTTAGATTTTTGGTGCGTTAGACAATAGCGCTGCAGTACTAGGCATTGTTAACGAAACATGAAATAAATATTTAATTTCATGGATTACTCGTACTTATCTAAGTGTAAGACCCAATGTTTTTATGACAAATATTATCCTGAACAATAGTCCTACCGACTCGTATAATAAACAAGCGAAGTTTTTTTTTTAGTTGGTTTGATCTCTGGTTGACACAAACAAAATTTAAAAAATCTGTTAATGCAGTTTTGTTTCTTTTTTAAAATAAAAGAATGTTTCCTTTCAGTAAAATGAGGTAACTAAATGATTTAGAGTACTTCCCCTTTAGGTGGCATTACAAAATTCCACCCTGTATATTTTTTGGTATATTAAATGACATAAAAAATGTGATTGAGCCATTAACCAACTCGGTGAATGTTGGGATCCTATACAATAAGATGACTTTTTCATGTATTTCAAAGTTGCAGTAATTTTTTTAACAAAGGTGTGTTCATACCAGCGCTGCGGCCGTCGGCGATGGCCCAGGCGGCGATGGACTCCAGATGCGTGGCGGCGTCGGTGGAGCCGGCGCAGTCAAAGCGCGACACGTGCCCCGACAGACCCAGCGTGCCGTAGTTGGCCTTCGCTCCGCAATGGTACGCCGTCGCGGTGCACGCCGAGTCCGGAACTTGCGCGTCCAGACAGTACGTCTAGTGAAAAAGCAATGACAAGAAGGATAACATGTTACATTTAAGATAATTTGTAAAAAAAAAATTTGAAATTTAAAAATTGAAATACCTTGGCGAGTCCCGTGACAGGGAACCGCTCGTACGCGAGGCGCTCCTCCTCGCCGGGGCGGCCCGCGCGCTGGCCCTTGAGCGTGCGAGCTGGTGCCAGCGTGGGCACAGACAACCCATCACCCAGGAACAAGACAACATTGCGCGCCACCTCATCGTACTCCGGCTCTGTCAACCGCTCGTCGATGGCGTCAAAAGCTTCCGCGTACCAGAACTGCGCGTCGCGCTCGGCCAGATTAAGGGGGATAGACCGTGATGATGGTGCCACAGGCGGCACGGGGTGGTAGCGGTCACCCTGCGCTGGTGCCAGCAACGCCACCAACACGAACAGCTTGAAAGTAGGGTGCATGGCGGAAGCGAGTGGTGAGCGCTCGCCAGTAGCCCCAGCGAAAGTGAGGAATCATTGATCTGTTTCGGTTTATATTGCTCTATCTTATCTCTAATTTGAACATTTTATATCTTTGTACCTTTAATTAGGTATCTTGTTTACACAGCCCGTTAATTGCACAAGATTTTAAGACTGCAGGAAAAGATTATCTTTTTATAAACTACCTACTAGCGGCCCACGTGCTTCGCTACAAATAAAGTGAATTAGTAATAAAAAATAATTAGAACATCAAATTCATTAGTTCAAAAAAAATCCTAAACATTTAACTAAACGCAATTTTTTTATTTACCAACTTCAATTCGGCTGTATTTTTTGTTTCCATTTTGAGCATGAATAAACAAACGGGTGGGGGCTCCGACTCTGAAACAGGCAACATGAAGTTGGCCGTACGAAAAACATATTTTCTCCACATTCATTCACACCACGAACGTGAAGTGACATGAATGACCGCGTCGCCAGGTCATGGGCGGATGAGCTTGCAGAACCTGTGTATGGCGTCCGCGCCGTCCAAGCCATCCGTCCATAATTAGTGGAGTGCGCGAGGATTCGAGGGTCCCTCACCTTCCGATTAACGGTCGGCCCGATAGCCCAGCGGTTAGAGAACCTGACTGTGAAGCTTAAGCTCCCGGGTTCGATCCCCGGTCGGGGCAGATGTATGTATGATGAATACGAACGTTTGCTCTCGAGTCTTGGATGTTTATCTATATTATAAGTAAATTTATCCGTTGTCTAGTACCCATAACACGGGCATTTAATTGCCTATATTAAGACTAGGTGATTGGTGTAAAATATTAATTAAAAAAAACAGGTACTGTCCAGCTGCTGGCTGCTTCGGGCGATACCTTTTCTGCGTCGGAAGGGAGGAGACGCCGTCGTGCCATGAGTGCGGCGCTGTCGAAGACACAGCGCAGCACACGAGTGTAAGGTCTTAAGTAAGGTTAAGGCTAAGGGTTAACTGACCTGCATCTGACGGACTAAATAGTTTTTTTTTGTCATCTACCCAATTATCGCAGCCAAATCGAAATTCATCGAATTGAACAAGTTAAATTGTAAGAGCCGTCTGGCGTATTATCTACAAGCGGCCCATCTCCTAAATAGAAGTATTTATTTATATATTTATTTTAACAAATACAATTACACGGCATTACAGTGTTGAACCAATACACCGAGTAATACAAAAATCATAAACTACTTAAATACAAAGATTACATCACTTAAAAATACTAGATTCTCTATCATCCATCAACTCGCAAAATCTCAAGCATACCGAGCACACAGCCGGCCATCGCCACGCAAACAGATCACACTCAGGTGCTGATGCCAGCAGCGCGTTCAGCAGCGACAGCGCGCGCGGCAGCGGGGAGATAGAAGCCCTATTCAAAATCTGCAGTCATGTTTTTCCTTATCAAATGATTTCAATCGCAAATGTTATCGATAAAGCATTGTTGACTTCAACGCTTCTGTTGCCATTAGTCTAAGATCTAAGATAAGGAATCGTGTCATTTCCTTGTGACGTCAGATTTGAAAAAAAAATGGGAGTACTGGGGGAAAAATTATATTGGCGGGTAGATGGGAATGGGAGGAACTTATCGGCGGTTAGGGCGAGCGGGGGACGAGTGCGGGGCGGGGGGTGGGAGTGGGAGAGCGCAGGCGCGAGGGGATTAGCCGTTATCTTTAAATACTAATTATTTGGACACGGTATTGGTTATCGCTGATAACGCGGTCCGCGACCGCGCCGCCACACGCCCGCCGAGAGCTGGCTTGATCCACCCTAATTCTAAGGCAGCGTTTCCCAATTGCCGGGTCGCGACCCGGTACTGGGCCATCTGAATAAAATACCGGGTCGCGACATTCCCGTTTTTACTGTACGTAAATAAATGTATAATATTTTATCTCAAGGTAGCTTGGGTTTAAAAGTGTTAAGTGGGTCATGAAGGGACAGTGCGAAAATTACCGGGTCACGGCAGAACAAAGTTTGGGAAACACTGTTCTAAGGCCTTGCACAGATGACACACTATCCACGACGGACTTTTGACCGACTTTTTAGTCTGTGAAAATAGAACCTATGGAATTATATGCAGTAACGCACACGACGCTCAAAGAGTCCGGCGCACAATGCATACAATCCACGCAGACTTTTTGTGCGCCGCAGACTCGGTCGCGTAACTATTGCTACTGCTTTACTTTTTCGACTTTTATTACGGCTCATTCTAGATTTTGATATAAGTACGAATAAATCTTATTTGTCATGCAATTTCGAGCACATTGTGGTATTATTAAACTAAACTAAAATGTATTAAGAGGGCGCACACATTTTTTACGAACGTAATATAAGATCAGGTGGGGGAAGAGAAATTCAGGGGCAGGGCAGGGGTAAGAGGCACCACAGACCATAACTCGTCGAGTTTTGAGTGATTATGGTCTGTAGAGCCCTCTTATCCCTGCGTTTCTCTTCCCCCACCTGACCTTAGTGGTTTTGGACCAATGTTTAAAAAATCGTGAAATGTAAATTAACTCATATTTAGCCATGAAAAAAATATGGTTAGACTAAACATATTCTGTAAATTTACAATAAAATTGTTTCATTTGTAATTAGATTAAAATCAATGAGAAAAAAAATAAAGTAATGGTTCAACTTTCAAATTATGTAAAATGATATTTGAATAATAAAAACCAATAATTTGATTCATGTTAATCCGTTAATCCCCAGTAGACTATATTGTCTATCAGATAATAACAAGTTTATATCGTTTATGGTAAATTTTAATGGCAAATTTTCAAGTGAAAGACAGCTCTGACGCGTATTTTTGTGAAAACCCTTCAACAAATTGGCTAAGTAAAAGAAATCTGTGTTGCTAATAAAATATTATTTTCCGTTAATCCCTAGAAAAAGAGTTTATTTATATGTTACAGTAGTTTTTCTTTAAAAACTTAAGGATATATAGCTTTCTAAAGCATTGGAAAAACATCAAAATCACCGAATTTTGTGTGCACGCTCTTAAATAAATCGCAAAATTTGGTTAACCTGCCTACTATTTATTAAAAAGTGCGTGACGTAAGACTCCGACTGCGATGACAATTGTATAATGATATGTTTTACCTTCAATATCAGTGAGTAATAATTTATAAATACATATGCATAGTGTTAAGTCTGCAGTACGTGTAGGTATCTATCTACATTTGATGGGAACGAAAGAAACCGTTGTGTTGTCAATAACTGTGATAGTGATAACAATCAGAGAACAACATATATTTATTGATTATTAAATCATTTCTCGGTAAGTAATTTTAAAGTATCGAGACTTTGTCACAATTCTAAATATAATTCGGATGCTAAGAAAACCCACGCTGATAATATTTTGTTATAATTATCGCCTAAGTCGGGAACCTAAATGATATTGGTAAATAAAATAAAATAAAACAAAATAAATAAATAAATATTTAGGATTGAAAATTAAAACCCCACCACTGGTTAAAATATTTTCTGTCAATTTCTGGCCACCCTGTATAAATGTATAAGATATATCTAAAACTACAACTAGTTATAATATGAAAAATACGTAATTTAATTAAATCTAATTAGAAATTTATTTAAAAGTAATAAATTACTGTAAGTTACTTAAAAACTAAACTATAAAAAATAAAAAAATCTTATCTATGTACTTCAAGCGTTACTTTATAAAATGACATTGTCGCCCGTAATATGCAAGTGGTAGGTATGACTCTACATCCTCGTAGCACATCGCTACAATACTGCTACGGCGTAGCGCAAAGTTTCGTAGCAAGACTATAGCTATTATGTACGGAGTTCGTTAACTTTAACGAATTACATAAGTAAATAGTCCAATAGTCGACAGCTTAATCCCAATAATCGACACGTTGCTTTCTCTTTTATTTATTTAGCAACTTTGTCGCTAAAAGTAAGAATTTTTGTCCCTAAAATTATTTGATAATAACTTAGATATTGTACGTTATTGCGCCGAAACGTATTTTAATTATAATCTAATCACTTATCAATATATTTATGTTTACACGGGACTTAATCACGGTATTTTTTAATTACCTCTCGACGTTTCGGCCGCGTTACAGCGACCGTGGTCACGAGTTGACTGAAGCGGAGCTCGACGTTTGTTTGGCAGCCCGGGTCCTTCGAACTACCCGCACTTGATTTTCATCAGTAACGGCTCCCCGAACTACCCGCGTTTCACTGATATTGTCCACCGTTCCGCTATTACACCGACACACAATACTAACGATGTCAGACGCTCGCATCGAATGTTCGTCTCTAGGCTGACACTTATTAATAACCGGATTCCATGAAGACGAAAGCTTAAAACCATCCCCTCGGTTAAAATTTTTATGCTTTTTAATTTCAACCGCTTCACGCACTATTCGCGAGTAATAATGTCGTTCTGTAGAGAGGATTCTGGGATTATGAAGCTGGATCCAATGGTTTGGTCCTGACTCCAGCAAGTGCTCAGCTATGGCAGATTTGTTTATTTGGCGATTTTTAACAGCTGCAATATGTTCTTTGACTCTTTCAGCTATAGTCCGCTTTGTCTGGCCAATATAGGAACTACCACAACTACAATCAACCTTATAAACACCCGGGGTTTGGTAGGGAATAACATCCTTCGGCGTACGCATATACCTCGCGACTTTGGACAAGGGCGTGTATACTACTTTAATGGAAAACTTCCGTAAAAGGTCCCCAATTTTGTCAGTCACTCCTTTCACATAAGGCATATACGCGAGCTGTCTAGCCACGTCAGGACACTTCCTACCGCTTTTTCTTCTGGGCTGCCACTTTTTCACCACATATCCGTTGCGTTTAATCCTTGACACACACTGTTTACAGGAAACCGACACACACGGATAGATATTTAAACGCGTCATCACATCACCATCCAAGACATCTTCAATCTGTTGTAACTTCGTTACAGAACAGAGCGTATGACCTGTGTGACCCTGAATTTTTAGAAGATGAATTAAAGCATGTTCAGGAGGTACTTAAACGCAACGGATATGTGGTGAAAAAGTGGTAGCCCAGAAGAAAAAGCGGTAGGAAGTGTCCTGACGTGGCTAGACAGCCCGCGTATATGCCTTATGTGAAAGGAGTGACTGACAAAATTGGGGACCTTTTACGGAAGTTTTCCATTAAAGTAGTATACACGCCCTTGTCCAAAGTCGCGAGGTATATGCGTACGCCGAAGGATGTTATTCCCTACCAAACCCCGGGTGTTTATAAGGTTGATTGTAGTTGTGGTAGTTCCTATATTGGCCAGACAAAGCGGACTATAGCTGAAAGAGTCAAAGAACATATTGCAGCTGTTAAAAATCGCCAAATAAACAAATCTGCCATAGCTGAGCACTTGCTGGAGTCAGGACCAAACCATTGGATCCAGCTTCATAATCCCAGAATCCTCTCTACAGAACGACATTATTACTCGCGAATAGTGCGTGAAGCGGTTGAAATTAAAAAGCATAAAAATTTTAACCGAGGGGATGGTTTTAAGCTTTCGTCTTCATGGAATCCGGTTATTAATAAGTGTCAGCCTAGAGACGAACATTCGATGCGAGCGTCTGACATCGTTAGTGTTGTGTGTCGGTGTAATAGCGGAACGGTGGACAATATCAGTGAAACGCGGGTAGTTCGGGGAGCCGTTACTGATGAAAATCAAGTGCGGGTAGTTCGAAGGACCCGGGCCGCCAAACAAACGTCGAGCTCCGCTTCAGTCAACTCGTGACCACGGTCGCTGTAACGCGGCCGAAACGTCGAGAGGTAATTAAAAAATACCGTGACTAAGTCCCGCGTAAACATAAATATGTGTGAAAATCACGAAAGTTTAAAACAGCACTTATCAATACGTCGCTAGTTGCTAAGTCCAGAGTGAAAATCGTCACTTTGTAACTCTCGTGAAAGGCACTAAATTAGCAACACAAACACACACCACACCATGTGGTGTCGAGTTCAGAATAACACTTCTGCACTTCTTCCATGGATGTTATAAGAGGCGACTAAGGAGAGAGGAGGAGGTTAAGGTACATTTTAGGTGAAGTAATCTTCGTTTTGTCTTTTTAGCGCTTTGTGTGCTCTACCTACCCCATTTGGGAATACAGGCGTGATTTATGTATGTATGATTTATGCAAATACAGAAACTCAGGCTATCACTGGCGTGGCGATCAAAAGGTATTTCAAGAAGTTCTTAAGAGAAAGCAAATTGGAAGTAACTGAAATTGAAACCGACGAGCATGTTTGTCGACAAGGATGAATGTGGGTGAAGCGAGAGAAGTGTGGCAGAGACGCATATGGCGCTCTATTGGCTCTGCCTACCCCACAGGGAATAGTCGTGATGTTTATGTATGTATGTGTGTACATTAACCTTCGAAATTTGTACACAGGTTCGAATCTGTTAATATTGCTTACCTTCATCCAATATTTAAATTACCAAACACATCTTTGATAGGATTAGCGGAATATCTTGGGTCAAACACATATATAAAAATGTGGCCACGAACTGTGAAGTCAAGTTCAAAACGCGTGGCCATTTAATAACTGGTGCAATCAGCATTTTTTCGCAATATTTCAGAACACAATCGCTGTCAAGATACGATTATACCCAGAGTCACAGTAAACATATTCAAAACACTATGATTTTTGATTAAATCTACCACTAGTGACCGGTCAGCAGCAAACATATTGGTAAATCAGGTAGACCCAACCTTGTCGTCATATTGTTGATCACTTGCTAGATTTCCGCAAACATAGAAAAATAGAGAGACATACAAAATACTAGGGATTGTTGAGCCTACCTGATTGCTGAACCTATGTTTGTAACTTGGTCATGTAATGCTAATCCCATAGCTAACATCTAGTCGGTCACATCGGTCATTGATTACACGTCTAAATTGCGAACAGTGGCAAGTGGCTCAACAATCCCGTTTCGTGACTGTACACTGTGACCTGTTAGCCGCCGTAGGGTGGACGTTTTTAATTTCCCCAAGTGACGCGCCGGCCACCGGCTCCGGCCCGGCAAACAAGAGGAAACTTAACTAAAACTCTGCTGATTAAAATGTTTGGCAAACACGTGGCGGAAGCTAACTTGTTTGGGGGGCTTGAGGATAATGTACTTTCTTTCATACATACATACATGCAATCACGACCAACACACGAAACTTAACGTAAACGAAATTATGACTAATCACGCTTCAAAGCCACTTCTACCATACTTTTAGGTTTCAAAACAGATACATTATCTATGTATATCTATATCTATATTATATATAAAAGGAGAAACTGACTGAATGACAGATCAACGCACAGCCTAAACGGCTAAACGTAGGCACTTGAAATTTGGAAAGGACATAGCTTAGGTACCTTAGAGGTGCACTAAGAAAGGAATTCCCGAAATTCCTACGGGAACGGGAGTAAGCGGGAAAATCCCGTTGTATGAAAAATCTAAACCGCTTAAGTTAGTCGCTTGAAATTTGGCATGCAGGTACCTTAGTAAACATAAAGCTTAGTTGCAATGGGATATTGTGAATTTCTCACGTGAACGGGAATAAGCGGGAAAATCCCGTTGTATGAAAAATCTAAACCGCTTAAGTTAGACGCTTGAAATTTGGCATGCATGTGCCTTAGTAAACTTAAAGCTTAGTTGCAACATGATATTGCAAATTTCCTACGGGAACCGGAGTTAGCGGAAAAAAACATTTGTATAAAAAAATCTCAACCGCGTACCTAAGATAGATAATGTTTTCAATCTAACATGACATATTTTAATAAGTATAAAGTTTAGTTATGGCTCTGTTTTGAAAAATGGGAGTTAACGGGAAAAATAATGTTGCATGAAAAATCTAAAGTACATAATTAAATTAAGTTAGATGCTTGAAATCAGTGAATACAAAGTTATTTTATTAGCTATAAACTAGATTTAGTTACCCTACACAAAAACACCTGTAAATTAGCGTAGCTAGCATGGGTGACACCCGGGGCGGATATTGTATGTGGCACCCCCCCCCC
>BHDV01030609.1:33521-54479 GCA_005406045.1 Adoxophyes honmai
TATCATAGATTAATTATCTACGCATAAACTTAGGATTTGTGGAGCTTGAAAAAAAAAGTGATCCACTGTTACCCACTCTCCCCTATATTTTAAAGCAAAATTAGGGTCCTTCTTAATACAGATTGGAATCGTTTCGCAATTGTCTTTTTATTAACGTTTCATTTCATTAGAAAGATTGGCATTTTATATACCGACAATAGCTACGGTACACGTGTACAGATTCTGCGAAATCATCAAAATAATTAAAATTCCTACATAATTAATTGTTGAGGAATTGCCTAGTCAAAGTTACATCATCAAACGCTTATACCCTATTTATTAAAAGGATTGATAAATAATTAATTTTGCAACAAAATATTAACAAAATTAATCTATTGGTACATACTTAATTGCTTCTATCGGCACTAGTTTTTAGGTAAACAATATTCTGAAGAGCTATTTTTTGTATCCATAACGAGATATTCAACTATGCTACAATAATTTCAATACCCTGCTTATAACTTTTTTTGCCTTAGTGTTTCAAGTATATGTATAACATAATATCACATCCTACTATATCCTTATCTGTTTGGGTAATCATTCTTCACTTGTGTTTTTATTACAATATGTGCTTTAAAAATATAAATATTCACACTTTACGTGTAGTTTTTTCTTGCTTAAAGTATATACTCGTATTGTCAATAGAACTTTAAAGTGTAACGACATTTAAATAAAAATACATGTCAAGATCGCTAACATTGTTTTAAACATCCAAACAAATAGGGTATATCCAAAATGGCGTTGAATTCGTTTAAAAAGTTCTCCTTTCTTCCTTTTTCAAAGGCGGTTGAGCTTTGAACCTTCCCGTGGTCGTGACACAGGATGACACGAAAATTAGATCATAAAACGTCAACTAGAGTTGTTTACACGCTTTTCTGTTTTGTTTTTGCTTGCACCGTTTATAAGACGTAACTTGACTTAAATAAATACAATGGATGTTGTTATTTTTTATTTTTTCCGCGACGGAAAAGGCAAAGGCCAAAAGCCATGCAGCCAAGCCTTGTTAGTTCAACAGAATTAGAAACCAATTAGTAGTATACTGCCGCGTACTGACTAACCGAGTCACGTCGAGACACTTGAGGCTTATTTTTGCTCCACATAAACCTCACAATAGGGATATCGACTGGACATTTTTTTTTAAATTCTGATAGTCCGTCAGTTAGATTAATAAAAAATATGAGACACGTGTTTTTTCTTTTATCAAATAACTAAACTTCGACAAAGTTATAGGTCCTCAAACTTTCTTTGGGGGCTCCTGACGTCACGCCTAGGTAGAAATTGTACGAAGGCGTGACGTCACGCGAAACTCGAATGGATTATCGTCATTCTTCGTTTGTCAAATAAAAGGAAAAATATGTATTTAATATTTTTTGGTAATCTCTCTGACGGAGTAGATAGTTATTTTAGTCGTCTAGCGGCTAGACTAGACTCTAGCCTATTGCATAAAAAATGGCTGCCTCGCAAAGATCGATCAGTGAGGACCCGGCAATCGATATCAATATCTGTCAACGTATCAGAAATGTCATCGGAAGTCCGCTTGATTGGATGCTGCAAATTGCATCGACCGATAATTTACTCTAATCTGGGTCATCTGATTTGCATACTAATTATTTGTTATTTTGTATGTTGCAGTCATGGATAAATGTTTCAGTTTTCGACGCTGAACGTTGAGTTTGTGGGAATGGGAAAGACTCCTACAGAGAGATCTCTCTCCAAAGTTGGAAGTTGTATTATGCAACCGATCATCGAAACTTCGTTAGCGCAATGTAGAATACTTTGACAGTTGATGACGTTTATGGAGGAAGTTCTACTAATGGACGATAGGTGGAGCTACAAGTTGATATTTTTTAGATAAAATAGATATACTATACCTAATTATTAACCTCATTTTTCCTAGCAAAATAACGTCTCGAGGCCCCGTACATCAATATCTACGAACCTTGTTATTACATACATACATCACGTCTGTATTCCCAAATGGGGTAGGCAGAGCACACGAAGTGCTACACTAGCAACCTGTCACTATAGTATCTTTAATTAAAAAAAAACAAAAAAATATGCAAGCAGTTTTTAATTCGTAGTGATTGGTGCTCTCTGCCTACCCCATTTTAGAATACAGCCGTCTTGTGTGGGTAAATTTGCTAAAACATTTATGTATAATACACCACCATTTCCATTTTCTAAGGGTTACCCTCCCCAGATACTTGAATGAAACTCCATCACTTCACTAACCGATGAGTACCATTTTACACAAAAAGTCTATGAAAAGCGTTTCCTACTAAAACGAGGTGAGGTGAACGCGAGTGGAAAATTAGAATTCGAACGAACCATGCACGAGGCACATCAATAATTCACACTGAAGTAGTGGGGAGTATTTTATGCTTGGTATTTAAAATACTTAGTATCAAAAAGTACCATACTTAAGATTGTAGGACATATTTTATTTTATAATGTTTTAAACTGTCGCGATTCTCACTCATATTTATATTTACCCAGTGTTCTCGTGACCACGGTCGCTATAACGCGGCCGAAACGTCGAGACGGGAAATAATTTAAATCGTAATTAAGTCCCGCGTACATATAAATAGACCCCGCTATCGGAGGTGCAAAACGGTAGCTGTCAATTTCGTCCCATTACTAGGGAAGGGTAAAATTTTTTTTGAATGTCGATAAGTAATTATAATGACATTTAATTTCTATTGTATAAAATTTTATTAGACGAATACTCGTAAACACAGCTAAATAATCGTAGAAATGTTGTAAGATGACATGGACTATCTATTGACGTAAAAATAAATTATTATTAGTATAAGACTAACGCCCCGTTCACATTTGGATGTCGTGTCGTGTTGTGACGCGTCAGAAGGGTATCGGTTTCATACATTTTGTTCTGTAGCGTTCACACTTATAAGATGCGATCTGTTGTGACGGCTTGTGATGTGTCGCGACAGAAGCGATCCCGATCCGCGACAGATTGGTGAGGCGCGGGGGGCGGGGCTCTGACGCGTCAGATAAGTGTGCACGGGGTATCTGTTGTGTTGTGACGCGTCAGAGCTGCACGATATAGAAAAAGAAGTACTTATTGAATACGTACGAGGATAAAAAATAATTTACAATAAAGTATTGCTAAATTGGAGAAAAAATTATCCAAAAATAGCTAAATATATGGAAAAAAAGTTGCTGAAATTATCCCAAAAGTTGCTAGTTTTAAGCTACAAAGATGGCAACACTGGTCTAGGCGTCATAACACGACAGACAAATGTGAACGGTCGGCGTCACGACAGATCACAACACAACAGATCACGACAGCCAAATGTGAACGCGGCTTAAGTGGACAGTATTAACCTGTACTGAGAAGTTTTATCTCAAGAGCGTTCATGCACTATCCTTGAAAAAAATAAGAAAAGTAAGATTTTTTTTGTTGTACTAATAACGATTTATATTTTTAATGCTAATGATTATCATAGATCCCAAGCAAACATTAAATAGTATACAAATAAACAGTACTTGTTAAAAAAAAATGTATTGAAAAATCGAGTATCGATATCGACATCACAAAATATGATTTGATTACCCGTCCCTAAAATTTGACAGCTACCATTTTGCACTTCCGATAGCGGGGTCTAATAATGAACCAGAGTGTCAGCTCCCGTATAAAAATTGTATCAAATTTGGTCAGGCCGTTGGCGCATGAAGGAGTAACCAACATACACATAGGTACATTATACTCACAAAATTCTGCTTTTATTATATTAGTCAAATATGATGATCGATACACTTATTAAAATAATCCAGGTAAGGACTATTTTGTACTTGTAAACGCAATTTAAATCACGAATGAGGCATCCTTTACTTTTAAATCCTGAGTAGATTATAAACAAATGCAATATAGTCACAAAAATACTTGTTCCAGTTACTTAGTACGAAAATACCTAGTGTCGTCAAGCAGCACTTACCGATAAGGCTCGACTCTTCACGCTGATCTGTTTTAAATACCGATACTACATGGACCTACTTATCTAGGTGGGTGTTTCTTGAGAGTTCTCATTCCCCTGGCGTGTCATAATAACTATGATTTTAGGCTTAATTATAGACAAATTATCAGAAAGTGGTGCCTATTTAAGGGACATTATTACGCATTAATCAAAATCGTATTTAGTTGCAAATTGATCGATATTTTTTAAAATAAGTATAGCCAGGGGAATGATATGATAGGGGAATGATTTTTGGCATTCATTATTATTATTATTATTTTGTTTTTTTCTTTGTTTTTTCTGACATTGTAACAATTTTTAATTATTCCAATAAACGTTGGTATCTGTATAAATTTAATATTAAATATTTTGCGATTAAGCTAACTATTACATTCTGTACAAAAACTTTACTTGTTGTTTCTATCTACTATATAAAAATAAGTCGTGTTTTCCTTCCTGACGAAATACCTCCAGAACGCACGAACCGATTTGGCCAATTCTTTTTTTAAAATGTTCGTTGAAGTTCAGGGAAGGTTTGTAAGATGAGAAAGTGTGGAAAAAAATAGTGTAACATACTAAAAAACTAAAAAATCGTTCTCCATACAAATTTTTCAACTCCAAAAAACAGTAAGCGCCGCAATATTTCATACATCTTACGCGTTTTTATTAAAACCTTCTCTATTTAGCTCTAGAACGACGGAAGCGCCGCTGATTTTCATACGTCTCCCGCTTTTTTGCGAGTAAAATAGGTACTTTATATTATTCAGCACTAATGTCGTTACGGCGAAAGTTACTTACATTTCGTTAATAAATTAACCCTTATTCCCTAAGATACGCGGCTGTCAAAATTTATACTGAACTGACAAATTTTGACATTATTTACGGCATATTATCACCAGCCAGCTAGCCACTTGGCCACATAAAACCTATTTGGATGTTTAGATGTTTTGATACATTGTTGGTTTATGAATAACTAGCTGTTCCCGCGACTCCGTCCGCGTGGATGAGTGACTATTCCCATGCTATTCCCCCCCCGTTTTTTCCACATTTTCCAATATTTTCTTCGCTCCTATTAGTCGCTGCGTGATGTTATATAGTCTAAAGCCTTCCTCAATAAATGGTCTAACCAACACACAAATAATTTTTCAGTTCGAACCGATAGTTCCTAAGATTAGCGCGTTCAAACAAACAAACAAACAAACTCTTCAGCTTTGATTCGTCAAAGAAGATTAATTGTCTTTTTACTATTTACTAAAACGCCCTCGAACAGCGCGCAAAATTAAAATACACAAACATACATATCCTCCGCCTGTATTCCCGAGAGGGGTAGGCAGAGCACATGAATTCAAAAATCCAGTGCCACGTTTAGCGATTTCAGAGCAACCAGATGATCAAACGTGATACTGCAGTGACAGATTGCTAGCCCATCGCCCACAATACACTAACCCTTTCCCAGAGCCGACTCTTACGACACCCACGGGAAGAAAGGGGGAGGTGCTATTCTAACCCGGCACCACACGGGATATAAATTAAAATCCATACTAATATTATAAATGGGAAAGTGTGTTTGTTTACTTTGTTTGTTTATCAGTCTTTCACGGCTAAACGAAGCGACGTAGTGACGTGATTTTTGGGTGGAGATAGTTGAAGGGATGGAGAGTGACATAGGCTACTTTTTGTCTCTTCAAAACTCCCCATTTCACTAAAGTGAGAGGTGGAAGTTTGTGGAGAATACCGCAATTTTATATGTAGAAAGCTATAAATTGGTATATGGGATGAGCTATCTCTTCTGTGCTACCCCGAAATTAACGCGAGCGGAGCCGCGGGCAAAAGCTAGTGTTGTTATAATTGAAGTGTTTTTAAATCAATTAAGAGAAAATTTATAATAAAGAAATGATAAATATATATATATAGATATATCGTCAGTGGAAAAGAAAAAACGCTAAAGCGCCATTTATCAATTTGGCGCTTTAGCGTTTTTTCCTTTCCACTGACGATATATATATAAGATTGCTTATACGTTACAACGCTACATGGTGACATAAAGTTTCACAGTGTAGGACATTTTGCTAATGGCGTCTCAACGTATAGTTGGCACAGTATGTTTTGAATGTAGATAAATGACTATTATTGCCTACATTTGGTTTGAATGGTATACTTCGTTAATTTTCTTCATGTTTTTGCATGTTTGTGATTTCATTAAGTAAATTTATTACGAGTACTATACCTAATGAAAAAAACAGCGGCTTACTAACAAAATCTGGCTCCATTCCCCCAAATTGGCAACTTATGTCGACGCGTAATTCGCCATTTAGTTGCCAAATTACCACATTTTACTACTGGTTATATTTTTCCAATTATCCTGACCGTTTTTCTATGCCCACCGAATTTTCCAGTGAATGTTATTTTACCAAAAGATCGCAGGAATCCTAGCGTGGGTCGCTTACATAACGTTATTTTATTAAGCAGATCAGGGTAGCCAAAATAACGGCTATTTTTACAGTGGCAAAGTCAGGCTGTAAGTGGTACTAAGAAAATCGGTCAAGTGCGAGTCGGACTCGCACAAGGATTGCAAGACAGGACTCTAGTTTGACGTCGCTCTTACTTTCAGTTTATTTCAGACTAGCTTTTGCCCGCGGCTCCGCTCGCGTTAAATTCGGGGTATCAGAGAAGAGACAGCACACATACCAATTTTTTAGCTTTCTACATTGAAAACTTCCACTCCTGACTTTAGGGAAATGGGGGGTTTTGAAGAGACAAAATGTAGCCTATGTCACTCTCCATGCCCTAAACTATCTCTACCTAAAAAATCACGTCAATCCATCGCTCCGTTTAGCCGTGAAAGACGGACAAACAAACAAACAAACACACTTTCACATTTATATATTGGTCTCATGCCTTTATTTCTAAATGGGGTAGGCAGATCACACGAAACGTGTTTAACGTACCGTAGCCACTTCTACCACACTTTTAAAATTTAAGACGTTCAATAGTGACACGTTGTTCACCTTGTTGCCTAAAAGGATACTTTAACCTATTTTTTTAGTAGCCTCTTACAAAATCCGCGGAAGAAATGGGGATGTCGTTAGAGGCAACTAAGAAAATAGGTAAGGGTGTGCTTTAGGCGACAGCAACCTGTCACTATAATACCTCTCTACGATTCAACCTAAAATTATGCCAACTTGGACGTCTTATGGCTGTAATGATGATGGTTTTGATTTTGAGCATGTAACGTTTCATGTCCACAGTTTACACCACTTGAGAGTGCAGTCGTGACGAATGTATGTGTAAAAAAAAAGTCGAGGTTTGAATGTGTCTTGTCCCAACTCACCCCGTCTTAGTACACAATGATAATTAGTTGGATGTTTCTTAACCCGCGCCGATCCCTTAAGTAGGGGTTGATTGATGGGCGAACCCTTATCACTACCCACGTGAGGAAAAATGCTTAAAACCTGCTAATGCCTTATACAAGCACCGGTGCGTAATAGATAACCCTGCAGCGTCATGATTTAAACAGTACCATCATCACCTCTCCATATCTCCCGTGGATGTCGTAAGAGTCGGCTAAGGAAGTTAGGTAGGCTTTAAACGACAGGCTAGCTACTTGTCACTGTGAGACCTCGCAACTACCCTTTTTCTCCACCCCTGCATGTTTTACCTTTCTATCGCGAAAACCCGTAGTAGCCACAAAACGTGAAATAGTCATGGTTTTGTCCATGTAGCGTTTTAAGTGCTCTGCTTACGCCAATAGGGAATACAGACGTGATGTTTGTATGTATGTATGCATATGTATGTATGCGTATACCGCTTAGGGGTGACACCCGACTGTGAACTTCAGTACATAGTCAATGAAAAAAAAGTATAACCCCTAAAAAAACAGTGTGGCCACACTGTCGGTACATAAACATAAATCAAAAATATTTTTTAATTTTAATCGTTTTTATTGGCTTTGGGGTGACACCTGCAATATCCGCCCCGGGTGTCACCCAGCTACGCCACTGTATGTTTGTATTTATAGGTAATTTGACACATAGAAGCTGTGACGGGAGAGTCATGTCCCCGCCTTGCAGACGACGCAAGAATGCGTCCGTTAGCCCCGACCGAGGAATGTGCTCATTGAGACCAAATTTTTTCTCCATTCCGAGTTGGCCAGCTTATCGGACAGCTAGTGCAGTTGGTTAGAAAGGACACTAAGGACAGATCATGATTTGGAGACTTTTATTTAATTAACGATGTGTACAGAGTAATCAATCTAAACGGGTCAGTCAGGAGAAGTAGGGAATTACGAGAGAGCAACAGCTGTAGTCTTAGCACAGCATGCGGGTGGTATAAACTTTTATGTAAATTTCTGACGTCTCTAGTTAGACAGTGACAGGTACAGTCTATCTCGCGCATTGCTGTGCTAAGCAGATTGTTCTTAAGAAGTTTAGATTTAATGATGACTTCTTGTGTAAACATTAGAAAATGGGAGCCTTGTGTAAACATTAAACTGCAGAGATGCCCACAGTGAAATTAATTCGCAAAGTATCGTCATTAATATGAAGCGAGAATATCAGCAATGACAATCTTCGTAGCAACATCAATATTTAGGTAGGTAATCTATGTACATACACATATTTTCACGCCTGTATTCCCATGAGGGGTAGGCAGAGCACATGGATTCAAAAATCCAGTGCCACGTCTAGCAAATTCAGGGAACCAGATGGTTAAACGTGATATTGCGGTGACAGGTTGCTAGCCCATCGCCCTCAATACACCAACCCTTTCCCAGAGTCGACTCTTACGACACCCACGGGAAGAAAGGGGGAGGTGCTATTCTAACCCGGCACCACACGGGCTATGTATTAGCGGTTATTTCGTTAAGTGAAGCCGCTGTATGTGTAAGCTACGGTGTCGTCATGTCATTCTTATACCCGGACTGCATATTAAGTTTATTGGTTCTATCTATGCAGCGCGTGTAGACAACCTCTCATTTTATTCTCAAAACATAACATTAGCTAGATCAAAAGTACAAGTTTTGTCTCACAATTTTGTATTTTCTACAATAAACAGGTTCGAAACGAAGTGTCTAAAATCGAAATTTGACATGAAAACATGGCGCCTGTATTCATTAGTGGCGACGAAACGCTAAACGTACAAAATCATTACCACTTTTAGCATTCTGCGTGTTGTGTCGGGATAGAATAACACTTCTCTATTTCTTCCGTGGATATCGTAAGAGGCGACTAAGGAATTAGGTTAAGGTATATTTTAGGCGACAGGCTAGCTACCTGTCACTATTATACTACCTCTTCCATCTGTTTTCAAAACTAAAATTATGTCAAAAGTGGCTGCATAGCGTGAAATAGTCATGGTTATGTCTATGTGACGTTTCCTATGCTCTTTCTATTTGGGAATAAAGGCGAATATGTGGACGATTTTAGCTTTTATTTTTTTCAAATTATGTAAAGGCAAATACAATGTTTACTTTCTCACGACTCTTTAACGTCTTAAAATAACATAAGTGTGCCCGCTAGCTATCGAAGAGATAATACCAGCTTGAAATGCAAAATAACTTAGGTCCTACAGTCCCAAGAGCCTTTCACATATACTTAAAACAGCGAAAAACTTTCAACGAAAATAGCAGCTTTGACATCGAATATTTATTACTAGCTTATCTTTGTTCCAAGTTTCGCCTTTACTCTAAAGATTTTCGCGATATTTCATGAAAATAAATTCGAAATCAATACCTTTTAAAACGAGTTCGAAGCAAAACTGAACAGTGTGAAAAGTAGATAGGTACAGTCCACCAAGAAATTGGTCTACCCCCTCAAGATCGATGTTCATTTGAACCTCTTGAAACAACAAGGTCGATTTCGCCTCGCCGTAATATTATGACAGTGACAATGTCAACCTTATGATAATTTTAATCTCACAGAAACTTTTGTCAAAAGCGGTAGACCAGTTTCTTGGTCAACCGTACGTGTGTTTTCTGGATTTCGTAATTTGGAATAAGTACAATAGATTCGATCCTTCTGTGTTCATGACACAGTCCATCATCAACTACAGATCGGATAACTAAAGCTAGCACGTTTACAATATTCGTCATCATCAAACTGTTGAACATAGTCCTCCCTTTTGGACTTCTACTCGTAAATGTACCGGTCAGAACCAACCTGCACTAGAAAGTATCCCTTTTTAAACGTTAAAACATTTTGAACACTTTAAGAACGCAGTAAGGGCGTTCATCCCAAAAGCGGAACTGGAAATAATAATCCACGCGTTCAATTGAGAATCCGGATCGTTACTCTGAACGGAAGTAAATGAGAGTGCAATACAATATGGAAACCGTATGATGAATACGAGACGAAGTCAAGGATTTTTAAATTGTGCGTATTTTTTTACTTTTGTTATTCAGATTCGGAGTTACATTAACCTCAGATTGGACGGGTATTCTGTTATATTTTATAAATACTTTTTTAAATCTGAAGAAAGGCACCAAAAAATAGACATGTAAAACTTCAAAATATTATTCGGTTTATGAAAAATGTCTCCCAAGTCGCCGACTGTAAGTAATTGTCATGCATGTGCATGTTGTATCACAAGAAGCCTCTATGAGACGTTCTGAATGATCTTTAAATATGTGGAGTGCAGGCTCCAATGACCACCATGGACCGGCAAGCACAGCGTAGGAGGTCCACCTACAAGATGGGTAGACGACTTAATAAAGGTCGCCGGAAAATGCTGAATGCAAATCTCGTTCAACAGGCACTAACGGAAGTTTAAAGTGGAAGCCTTGTTACAGAATTACTTCGTCGTTGTGTGTAGGTTTCCTCAAGACGTTTTCCTTCACCAGCACATGGTAAATATCAACATCGACATCACACATAAATTCCTGGGCTGAGGTTTGAACCCGCGACCCTCTGCGTGAGAGGTCACAAGTCGAACCGCTGGGCTGGGCGCATGGCAGAGTCACATAATGGCCACGAAATGCGACTCTGGTGGCTCAATGGCAGCCGAAATACCGCATCGTACCCGTGTCGTCTCACCGTAACGTAAACACGAGATAATTATCATCCCGGAACTAATTACAGATGGATTAGGCCATCACAGCACACCGTTAGCCATATTCCCCACACGTACGGGTGTACGTTACCGTACGGGCGTACCTTAGCACAAAACAACTAAGGAATTAACTCCAACGTAAAAATAAAAGGTAAGTAAAAAAGCTAATTTAGCTAAGGAATAAAGAAATCTCTAAATATGTCAATTTAAGGACTCAACCGACATAATTTATAGCACAGATGTAGGCGACGGATTGAGGGAAGTGTCCCTCCACGCGTACCTTTACCTGGGATTATGAAAAAATTAAAAAAGTTCGCTGCTCTATGGAGTTTGTTGGAGTTTCGAAGTTCGCCATGGAACCGGGGTTGCCAACTTGGAGTGGGATTGCTACGGGAATTGGGAAAATTAAGAGCGAAATTAAAAAGAGACTATAGCTACTTACTTATGCTTTTATTGTATTTGGACAGCCCACGCCTTGGCATGCGTTTATCCCAGATATGTCAGTTAATACACTACACTCGTATACGAATGCCTTTTACGCCTTTTATCATGATTCATGAAGCAGCCGCATAAATAACGATTGTTTCATCCTCCGTGTCATTGAGAAGGTGGAATAAAAGTGTCAAACGTGGACAGTTGTTTCCGATATTCGAATCCCGTATCAAAAGTCTCGCGCCCTGCTGTCAGTTGGTAAAACTAAAACTATGTAATTTCTTTAACGTTTGTGTGGAAATTATAAACTTTACTGGTGTGATGTCTATTGTACTAGTTTAGATTCGTCTTTAATTTTGTGTTTATTCATACTTTATAATTTATAGTTTTCGTTCGAAACATTACTCGATATAAAAGTTATAAAAAAACTGTTCAAATAATATATCAAAATTACATGCACGTTTAAAATTTAAATTCGGTTTGTCTCAAAACTAGATATACCTACTAAAAATCTGTTACAACAGGTTTCATTTTTGAAAATGGACTTATTTCGTTTCAGATCTGCTTTCTTCAATGTGTCAATTGGTATAAAATTTATAGCGATTTATCCAGCCACGACTAATGACTTTATTCAAAATCGTTTAACCACATCACTGAACGCCATAATACTTCAAAAAGTGACAAAACACTGGAATCTCCCGCCTTGAAGCCATCCATCATTGGGTATTACGGCACCATGTATTGTGCTAAAAAGGTTACTTTGATGAAAATTTAAATTTAAAAGGGCGGATTTATGAAAAACAGGATTTAATGACGGCGTGGCGCGGACAGGCCGAATTCACACTTGATTAATAATACATTTTGTATGGTTACCATCAGTCCTTTAATCTTTGGGTTCGTGCGACGAACAGGGATTTTGTCTTTAAAATTTATTCATGTTGTTAAATCACAAGGCCTACGTAGGCGGATGTGATCAGTAATAAAGAATTTAGTATGTTGAAACATGCTTACAAAGACTGCGTGGGTTCTATGGAGATTTTGTGAAGTGCTTGTGGGAGTCAGCTTGCAGCTTCCTCGCTCAAATGCTGGTAATAGCCTTACGCGGGAATGCTGCCTGCGTGTAGTGAACCCTACCCTAGGGTTCTCCTTTGGGTTTGTAGGGTTCCGTGCCCAAAGGATGAAAAAGGGGCACTATGACTGAGATTTCGCTCTCCGTCCCTCCGTCTGTCGCCAGGCTCGAACCGTGCTAGCTAGACTGTTAAAATTTTCAGAGATTATGTATTTCTATTGGCGCTATAACAACAAATAATAAAAATATTATTTACGGGGGACCTCAATACAACAATCGTAATGTGTTAATACAACATTATCTACTCTTATTGTCGTCAAAACGTGGTTGAAGGTTGGGGGCCACCACCGTAAGTAAAGCTTTTGTGAGGGGCAGGGGGCGACAGACTTTTTGTGCGATCGAGTCTGCGGCGCACAAAAAGTCTGCGTGGATTGTGTGCATTGTGCGCCGGACTTTCTGCGCGTCGTATGCGTTACTGCATATAATTTCATAGGTTCTAGTTTCACAGACTAAAAGGTGCGTCACGGATAGTCTGTCGTCTGTGCAGGACCTAAATCTCAGAAGCGGTTAATAAGTCTATTCTGTTAACATATTCAACAGCTCGGGCTCCCTCAGACGCGTCCCAGAATTATCTTGGAAATATATAAATTGCTTCATACACGAGTATAATCGCCTTCTGAGGCAAAACTGTATGAATAAATAACGTACAAGGATTAGCATTGAAATTGGCTTTTTAGCGGCAGGGTTTCGTTTGCTTCTGCCTACGTCTTCTCACACTGATTTCACGCGTTTTAACGCAACTGCCATTGACTCAAAGGTTTAAGAAGTACCTACGACAAACTTCTCGGGGAAACCGGTGGTTATGTCGCCTATTAAAAATCACAAATTGGCCAAGTGCGAGTTGGACGTGCGCACGAAGGGTTCCGTACCATTTATCGCACAAGCACATGCCATATTTATTTCAAACTAGCTTTCCGCCCGCGGCTTCGCCCGCGTGGAACTCGGTTATATTGCGGTATAAAGCACAACTATCAGAAAACTTCTTGTTTCAAACGACACACAGCGCCATCGATCTATCATCCATCGATCGACATCGATCTATCATCGATTGATATCGATCTATCAAGCAAACTATATTTTTGTTTTCCCTCGGGAACATCAATTTTTTCCGGGATAAAAAGTACCCTATTATTTAATCCAAACTTCTATCTTTATGTCTGCAAAATTTCAAAGCAATCGGTTCAGTAGTTACGGCGTGAAAGCGGAACAAACAAACAAACAAACAAACAAACTCACTTTCTGACTTATAATATTAGAAAGGATGTCTACCTGTGGCTGTGGCGGTGTGGCCGCTACTAACTTTTCCAGTGTTATTTTATGCAGCAATTTACCATGTTTTTTTGTATAGAGCTGTATTGTGGATATGTGATAATTACAACTAATCCCCGTGTGGTGCCGGGTAAGAATAGCACCTCCCATTTTCTTTCCGTGGGTGTCGTAAGAGTCGACTCTGGGAAAGGGTTAGTGTATTGTGGGCGATGGGCTAGCAACCTGTCACTGCAATATCACGTTTAACCATCTGGTTACCCTGAAATTACTAATCGTGGCACTGGATTTTTGAATTCATGTGCTCTGCCTACCCCTCTTGGGAAAACAGGCGTGAGAATATGTATGTAACAAACTAAAATCGTGAACGAGCTCGGCGTCGAGCTGTCAATTTTTCCATACAATATGACAGCTAATTTTGACACCTCGACGTCGAGCTCATCGTAAATTTCATTTATTACGTTAGAGACTAACAGTCTGTGTATTATACTAGCGTTTTTGTTGCCTTTTTCACCCAATTAACTTACCTAGACGGCACTTGAAGGCCTCTTCGTAAATTCACTACTTTCATCTGAAATAAATTAGGTTTTAAACACTAAGCTAGCGGCCGGAATAAAAATCTCGCCGTCTTTTTCAATTATATCCAATTGGGTCGAGGAAATTCACCGCCATTATGCCAAATTTACTGCATTTCATTTATTTTATACCCTATTTAGAGGAATAACTTTATAAAATATTAACAGGCGCGAGGTCAATCGCGAAATGACATTTTCAAATGTAGGTTTCTCTAAAAGTATATTTACATAGCTGTTTTACTACGAGTAAGCTCAATTTACTATGTTTTTTCATTTTATTTATTATGTTTTTACATTCCTAAAAAACTATAAAAGTCGTAGTTCTCGAATTAATCCTTAGAGATTGATAAAGTCCAAACATTTTGGTGATCTCTACATATTGTTAACCCTTAACCACCTACGTCCAATTTCTGTAAAATAACAACCTACGTGCGGTCCTAGAGACCGCTCGTGAATAATCATCTCAAATTCGGGATCTGTAATATCAAGATAGCATTTCAACGAGTAAAATACTCGTTTATGCTTTAGACTTTTATTTTAGAACTTCAAATAACATAAACTATAATAAAATCTTGAGATATGGCATAATCTTTCAAGATTGGTAGATTAAACACAAAAATCGACTCTGATTACATTAAAAGACCTGATAGATATAGGAATTCAAAAAATCAACCTTTTTTTATTCATTTCTTTAAAATAAGGAGTTCAACTACAAAATTAAATAAAAAAATAGGGCATTTATCGTCAAATTCTACAAAATTGCAATTCCCAAAGATCCACAATTTTTCAAGGCAGTTGCAGCATATTTTTTACAACATACCCCACTGAATCGGTTCCACGTCACTACAATCTTCGTCTAACATATTTTTGTCATCTGATACCTCCTGTAGCAACCATTTTTCTACATGTTTCACAAAAATAAACAAAATTATGTGGGTGAAAAAAATGACATAATCACCTATGAGCGGTCTCCGAGACGTCTCCGAGACTGTTAAAAACTACAGTAACCACCTACATGCGGTCTCACAGACCGCCGATGATGTTTTCTAACTCACCAAATCAAAATGAGCATACGTCTGAACGAGTCGACGGCACGGCCGGTACTGCGGGAGGGGCCAGCAAAGGTACAAGGACACAGACGCGTGTGCGACATACTCGCGTTTAGTTATTGACAATTTTGAGTAATCTATTGTCTGTGAGACCGCACGTAGGTGGTTAAGGGTTAAAATAGGGCAAATAAGTAGTTTTTGATAAACATACTTGCACACCGTGAAGCACTTGCATGATTCGATCTTTTATGGTAATTAAGTAGCTAGTTGTTATGTCTACTTTCAGTCAGCTTTGCCATGTAGTTTAGTGGTTACGACGTAGGTACCATCGCGAACAGGGATTGATGAGCCACTTACCTATGTTTGTAACTTGGTCGTGTAATACTAGTTCAATAGCTGACATCTAGTCAGTCACATCGGTCATTGATTACACGTCTAAATTGCGAACAGTAGCAAGAGGCTCAACAATCCCGGTTAATGACTGTACCTATATCCCACGCTTTGTTTTAGTATCACTCGGCAAAATTAGTGGGGGGTAATCGGCGCATCAGGGGCTACGCGGGGAGGTGAAGCGTAGCTGATCTACCAATGACGTGTCACCATCCACTCCCCTCGATCCTCGGATACGGAATAAACCAAAAAATGTGTCACTGCGCACACCCCTTCTACTTTTGCCGAGCGATCTTTGCTCACCGCGCGATTGTAGATACACCTACTATAAAAAGGTATTTAAAATCAGTGACAAAAAAAAACAATGATAAAACACTTTCATTTATTTAACAAACTTACCGAAACTTATTGCTCTTTAGCGACATACATAAAGGTAATATGTATTTATACGAAACAAAACAGATAAAACGTGTTAATTATTAATATTGAAATAACATAACCGTTCTGAAATATTCATCATAATCCTTAGTAAGTATTAGGTACTGTAGTAGTTATAGTACGTCCCAATATTCAATCTATAGACGCTTTAACTTGCCGGAGATAGGAAGATGACACAAAGCCCATACATCAGTTGTAATTTTGATATCTTTAGTAAGCCAAGCGTCGATAGACTGAATGGAAATCGTGTACTAGGAGCCTATGAAATACACGTTTTGTAAATGTAGGTGGAATTTTTTATCTCCAAAATCATCCGAGCATCATATGACAATATAATTAATATGTATGTATGACAATACATCCTGCGCCATTTTTAATCATATATTGTCTTTGATTTCGTGATCACATAATAATGAAACGGTTGTAAACAATTATTTGTGCTGTGTAGTGTCGAGTTCAGAAGGACGCCTCTTCATTTCTTCCGTGGAAGTCGTACGAAACGACTAAGGAAATGAATACGTTAAGGCCCTGCGCAGACGACAGACTATCCGCGAAGGAATTTTTACTCTGTGAAAATAGAACCTATGGAATTATATGCAGTAACGCACACGACGTGCAATACGTCCGGCGCACAATGCATACAGTCCTAGCAGACTTTTTGTGCGCCGCAGACTCGATCGCACAAAAAGTCTGTCGTCTGCGCTGCCCCTAAGGTACCCGTAACTAGTATACCTCTTAACCTAATACCCAAAAATCACGCTGAAAGTTGCTAAGAAACGTGCATTTGGGATTGCAGGTGAGATATCATCATCATCATCATCAGCCTATATACGTCCCACTGCAGGGCACAGGCCTCCTCTCAGTATGAGAGGGCTTGGGCGATAGTTCCCACGCGGGCCCAGTGCGGATCGGGAACTTCACACACAACGTTGAATTACTTCGTCGCTGTGTGTAGGTTTCCTCACGATGTTTTCCTTCACCGAATAGCTCGTGATAAATACCAAATTTGATATCGCACATAAATTCCGAAAAATTCAGAGGTGCGAGCCCGGGGTTTGAACCCACGACCCTCTGCTTGAGAGGCCACAGTTCGAACCGCTGGGCTATCACGGCTTACGGTACGGTGAGATATACACACACATAAATTGGGTAGACAGAGCACACGAAACGCTGCGTAGATAAATCCATGACTATTTCACGTTTCGTAGCCACTTCTAGCATATTGTAAGTTTTAGATATTTTTTTAGGTTTTAAGGTCTGTTAGGTTTTAAGTTACTATATATATATATATATATATATATATATAAGAGGCTACCCTGTGCCTTATATGCCTTAACCTACATCCTTAGTCGCCTCTTACGACATCCGCGGAATAAATGAGGTGTTATTCTTAACCCGACACCACACAACAGTGAGATCTACCTATGTATGTACAATTACTTAATGTCTATTAACCTCATGAATTCGAAAGACCCGGTTTCGAATCAGTCTGATGATCACTATTAAGCAATTCCGCTATAAGCAGATTCTGAATCTCATTCCTAACTATCAGTTTCCTTAGAGGATCCAATCTCCTCAAATACGGCACTATCGACATGGCATAGTGCATGTCTTCATCCAACTCTCTTCCAAGTGACATTCTATGCTTCCTCCCGATCCGTTTCGGAACATTCACCTTCAAAGGCCTTAAATTGTTACTCAGTCGTATCCTTTGGTTATTGGCTATAGAATCTGATGTATCCTCGTTCTCCAGAGGATCAAAGTAGTTTACTTCTACTTCATTCATGTCTTCATCCAGGTCCATGTCTCTTTTGATGACGACACGCGTATCACCGAATTCGTCATAAGATTCGTCGTCGTCTTCATCTGTTTTTGACTCTTTAATCGGTGTGATTGTGATGTGGTCTTTAAGGAATGTCAACAAGTCGTAATATGCCCATTTGCCGCCATATTTTTCTATATCTGGTCGGCCTTGTTTTGAAATTGGATTCTTCTTCAGCTCTCTGTGGAATTGATCTCGGAGATTTCTCCATTTCAGTTTGACTTGATCTTCTGAAACAAATTAGATAAAGAAATGTTAAGAACATGTTGTGTCATGTAACAAATCGGTGGCGCGCAGTACGCGCTTGGCAGCAGCAGCCGCCGCGGCTCCTAGAAAGGGCTACGAATAAGCCCGAAACACGTCGAGTTAAACTCGATTTAAAAACGTGAGTTATCTATTTATTATTAAACATGAGTGAGTCTCGCGGTAGTTTAATGTTCAACATTTAACATACATACAACTTTTGCCATTTTCATTCACTCGTTCATCGCCAAACGCACCAAGTACTCTTTCATATCCGTTCCGTTTTATTCCCACCCATCCGTTAAAATAACCTAGCATGATTATCCTCTCATTTTCCTTACATAAGCTCAAAACATCTCTCACGCTATCACATCCCACGATATCCCCTAGGTATATTTACTGTACTATTTGTACAATTACGACAGCCTGTCACTATAAACGTACTAAAGTTCTTCTTTCTCGAGCAATGTTTTGTCACTATGACCTGTACTCATTGATTTAATATACCGTACTATGTCGTTCACTATAAATAGGTAACACGGTGAGTTAGGAATCCATTGGTTCTACACCGTGGTCGCTAATAACCCGAAAGATTCAAACCAACGATTGTAGTGCCTAATTAGAGTATAAAAGTTATGTGACACATAGTCCTAAAACCTATAGTTAAAGAGATAATAATTATTTAAAACAAATTGTACATCAAAAAATCTCAATTGCATCACACCCTAAGTTTGTGACGTAGCCACTAAGCAGTAACAGTACAGCAAGCTAGTACGTCAACCGCATGGTTATTAGCCAGTTTCACTAAATAGAGCTCGGTATTTACCCTACAAAAAGGTTTTACTACCGATAACGTTTTACCTTAATAAAAGTATGTGACCTAAAACATAACGTTAAATAATTGTTATAAATATCTAAACTTACACACTTTTTAATCATAAGTAATTTTTCTCTTTTCTCTTCTCGCTCGACTTTATTTTTGTTCTGTTTCTAATCGCGAGAATATGTACAAACTATTTACCTTCTCTGGTAACTGGCTGGTTTGAAATTGATATAACTAAAACGTCATATTTAAAATGATTACCGATTGTTACTGACATGTCATGCTAGCTCACTCTTTGAGGTAAAGGTCTACTCACAAGAAAGCGTGCAATAAATATGATTAAATTTGTACTGAAATAGTAATTTAATTAAGACACATAATTAGACCCATGTTGATATAACATTATTTACTCCTACTATCGTCAAAAATACGTGGTTAAAATCTTTCGGGTTATTAAAGACCACGGTGTATAGTACTACAACTAACTGTAAGGTTATTATATACTGAGCAATGTATAAATAGGTAAACAAATAAATCTTACAAACGAACTCGATTATCCACAACGTTAGTTACGAGGAAGTCATTATCCTTTCAACTCGAAACTTTACCCAAGTGCTGTTACCTCGACTCATTCAAATGTGAGCGGAGCGTTGTAACTCCGAGAGGCGTAATTTTCCTTATTGGATACAAAAGCTTACCTCGTGCGTTTAGCTTGATGAAAGTAGGGATTGTCTATAATATTGGCTATTAGGTGGGTTCAGGCGACGACTACACCTAAATGCGAAATAATAACTTCGCTCACCCGTGAGTCCCATGACCCCTTTAGACCTCAGACCTTGACCAGACCCCTTAGCGCGACAACGCAAGAGTAGAGATACGCGCAATATAGACTATACCTGTCACTGTCTAATCAGAGACGTCAGAAAGTGACAGATAGATTATACCGCGCGCGACGCGACTAGAGCGTGTTGCCGTGCTAAGCCTACTGGATTTTGTATTTGCAAGCGATCTTCAAAAGTTCATTGACACGATGTAAGATTGATTAGTATTCGACGATAGGTGGCGCTAGAGCACTACAAGCCGCCGCACTTCAGTTTATTGTCTATCTGTCCTACCACAACTGCCTCCTCTCGTCCCGGATTTGTGTAATTTCCACTCCGTCAAAAAAGGTATTTCTGTCTACGAAAGTTAATGGTACATTATTCCTATACAAATGATATCCGAGCTCGACCACAGACTTATATCGAAATAGATGACTCTAGTGTATGTACCATCGAACCAATTGATTCCTGACCCAACATAGAACCTATTCACAGTGAACGTCATAGTGACATTGCGTTGCCTGACAAAGGAAATGTTTATGACGTTTATTGTGACAACGTTCTGCGGTGGGTCAGGAATCAGTTGGCTCGATAGTACTTCGCGTGCCAAAAGGGAGAGCAATGCTCTTCCTTTGACGCGATTTCATTTAGTTTTCTACCGCTTAGGCACAGAATAGATAATAGTACAAGCTTAGGTTAGGTTTAACTGCCTAGAGACAGGACAATTTGAATAAGGCGGCGTCACCTTTTCTGAGTCGGTTTCACTCGGACTGTCAATTCCCATCACTAAAGCGCTCATGTGACGTTACAGTAGGTAAGTAAGTAAAAAAAAAACTCTTTATTGTACAAAAGAAAATAAGGTACAGACAGGTTTCAAAAAAGAACAAAGTACAAAGGCGGACTTATCCCAAAA
>BHDV01030609.1:81313-118693 GCA_005406045.1 Adoxophyes honmai
GCTCCCAGTCGGAGTGGCGTAGTGATACGGTATATTATCATAACATAATCAAATCTACCACAAAAATGTAAGCCAATATGTGTCATTCAAATGGCGAAAATTCGATGTTATCGTTATGTTAGCATGACGCAAATACCACATTACGGTGCAATATTTATAAGAAAATAAAAAAGGGCTAGATTGCCCTTTCCGGGCTAAATCATTAAAAAACGAGTTCACGTACAGTAAAAAGTGCTAGATTTAGCCCCAAAAAAGGGCTCTTCTTCTTCTTGTAAAAATAAGAAATATTAGTATAAAGGACGGAAATTAACTTTGTTCTGCTTGTGTTTCCTTAAAATAAATTGTTTAAATGTTTATACTTGTACTTTGTCGTCGTATTTTTTTTTGTTTTCATTTCATGATTTCACTCTTATCACTCTGTCTCGTTTCGTTTTTGCAAAAAGTTATAGCCAAGGAAAGGAAGGACTATGTAACATTATACAAATATAAAAAAAATCTGGACTGGACAGATACTTTTAACAGTAAAATAAAACATACAATTTTCTTAAACATATTTATAGTTAACAAATTTCACAGCGTAAGAAAAAGCCTTATTATATTATATTTATATGAAGAATTATAGCGTATACTGAAACGTTAAAAAAAGTGCTACAATACCCTTGGACCAAGTAAATAAGGACTGCGAGGTCCCCACTAAAGGCCGTTCCAAGACAAGTACCATAAGCAGAGATGCGCGTGTCCCTTTCTAATTGGGGTGACAATGAGTTTTTGCAATATGGGACATTCAATGTCGTAATCTTACATACATCACGCTTAAATTCCCAGATGGGTTGGTTAGAGTATTTTTATGCACATTTAAAAGTTAAATTTGATCATCTACAAGCGTATAAATCTTATTTACTTCAATCAGTAAATTCAAAGCGCTTAACAATTATACGCCAATTATTAAAAATTAGTCGTCCATTTCTTTTGTTGAAAATTATCGGATAACTCATGTTAGATAAAACGATTTTATTTTAGTGACGTTAACGAAATTGACACATTGAAAAGGTTTGACATTTGATTGAAGTAATCTAGTCTGTAGTAGTTTTACTTAAGTATTTGATTACTCAAGAATTAAGCTTACAGCAGCGGTTTATAATACCGATTCCAAAGAAATGAATTACAAATGTAATCACAGGAGACTATTACAGTAATTTTGATAACCTAGGTAATGAATTACCGAGGAATCACAATTACTCGAATGTAACCGTGTAATTAATTTCAATAGTAATTGATTACGCCTAATACTGTCCCATAATGCAAAAATTCATGGTCAATGTAAGGATTATGGCGACTTAAGGGGTTACCATTACAAAAAAAGTAGACTTGATAGTGAATATGTTGTCTATTAAATTAAGTGTATATTAAAATCAAATAAATTAATGCGATTCTAATTCTTTGACACAAAACCGTTAAAATAAAATGATTGTATGAATTTTTCAGGTAAGTTTCTTGAGCGATGTTTTTTTTTTGACGTAAAGATTTTTTTAGGCTGGCAAGAATGACAAGAGGAGTGAGCGAGACAATGTGCTCCCTTGTTGCAGGCTCACGTGTCCTCAACTTGCCTCTATGTAGGGTTTCACGGAAAAAGGACTCTATTGGCTTGTGATATGGTTTATATTAATAAACGAACATTTCCCAAGTGCGCTATCATGTTAAGGGCCGATAGGACCTTCCTACATCAATGACAATACCACAGTGAAATCGCTACTTTCCTCTTTATCTGAGCTTAGTTAGTAGGTACGTGGTTCTGAATTTAAAAGAATCGGTCTCCGATATAATTATTATTGTATCCTGTTTTTCACACGTTTGAAACCTTTCTCAACCGTAACGAACATTCACAACCGATGGCTAAAGAAAGTTAATGGTTTTTAACTGTTTTTAATGCCCTACTGCCGCAATTCATAGTTTGTTATCTGGCAAGTGGCAACATTGGACACTGGCAGAAGCAGTGTTGCCACCTTAGTGACTTTGTCGCTAAATCTAGTGACTTTTCGATTATGTTAGTGACTTTTTTTCTCAGGCGTTTCATACATTTTAGTGATTTTTTTTTCAGTTAATATAGGTAGTATTCCATACATTTAGCGATTTTTGGAAGACATTTTCTACAATCTAGCGATATTTCGAAAAATGTTTAGCGACTTTTAAACCCAGCAGGTGGCAACACTGGGCAGAAGTCACAGAAGTGCTGCAGAATATCGGAATAAAATAAAATACCGTATTGTCATTGTCAAATTTCACGGATTTCACCGCTACTCTCGATACATAACATAAGATTAAAGTAGAAAACGCTTACTAATTTCTTAACTGCATAGTATGGGTAAGGATTATCAACAATGGTGAATGTTATGAAAGGAGTCCTTGTTGAGTGGTTAGTAAAAAACTTGTCATAACATATCGAATCGAAACAATCGTATCGAATTCTACATGAATGTTTGTGTTTGTGAATAAATCAGTTTATTATGCATAGTGGGATATTAGATGGATATTACAAAGTGATATTTTAGTGAAATTCTATTCAATATAGTCCAAATCCTGAGGTATGTTGAATGTTTGGTCAATGGCTTCATTGTCCACTTGAAAAGTGTTTTTCATGTAGGATTTCAGTATGTAGATGTTCTCAGTCCATCTATTTGCTGCAGTTTTCAAGTCCTTTGGAATTAAAAGAGCTTAGTACCAATTATTCTTCTTATTAAAAGAAGATATATTTATTTTGAGGTATAGATTACTTACTTCAGTCTCTGTTCTCAACTGTGTTATGTACTCTGGGTCCGAGTCTCTATATTTCTGTAATTGCTTTTTCAAAGCCTCTTCTTGTTTAGTCAATTCTTCTAACTTTTTCAATACCTCCGTCCTCTCATCAGAAGATTCCCTTCCAACCTGTTGTTTACATAGAGATAACATAATTAATCCACTTTTAATTTAAGGCACCTGAATCATTTTGTAATAGAGGTACATACTGATTCATTGGCTACAGCGTCTTCAGTTTTCTTCAGTTTCTTACAGCACTCCATTAATTCATTTTGCAAATCAGTCACTTTCCTTTTCTTAGCATTCTTTACTTTACTACAAACACAAGCATAGATTATTATTTCCCCTTTTTTATTACTAATATTTCAAAAAGCAATTCAAAATGGGTGAAGTTCTCAATTTGTGTGGAGCCTACTCCAGACTGTGCCCTCTCATACTAAATGGAGGCTTGTGTGCCGTAATGGAACAATAGGCAGAATGTCATCATATCACCAAAAGTTAATACCTAGGGAATGACCAAAAGTAGATAGATGTGCCAATCTTCTCAGAGTCTACCAAATGGTCATCAACCAAACTTTGGACAACTTCTTTTACTGATTGCATTGTTATGCCCTTTTCTTTTGGTGCTATTTTCTCTAATTCCTAAAAAATAAGTAATTTCTATTATCATCCTGTTATTTTTTGTGAATTGGTAGGTTTTAAAAGTCAAAATGAATTTATCAAACCAGGCAAGCAAACAAAGCAAAGCAAATGTTCAAGAAAATTAAAGGTATGATGGCAAATGAATGTGAGGACAGATGACATAAAACATTAGGGAATACAAAAATAGGTTAAAAAAATTTTAGGCATCAAGGTATTGATCTGAAATAAACTCATTCCAGTCTTATTTATTCTAGACTACTTAATATTTTGTTTCAAATTATGTACAGCCCAAAGAGAGGCTCACTAGTTAACCACCATTACGCTCATAAGTTAAACATTAATTTACCTTCAATTGAAAGAAATCTTTACTATTATGGAATATTTCCAGCATCCTAGTCCTTTTTTCCTCAGCACTGAGTCCTCGTTTCTTAGACATGCTTGTTGTTCCAGCGACCCGGCTATGAAGCAGTTCCTTCTCCACTTGGATGAGACCCTCGCACTAGGCCGCAAGTTTATCCTACAAGATCTGGACGAGACACACTTATTCATATCGGCAGATATTGTTGAAACCTTACAAGCAAGAGTTGATGACTTAATGGATCAAATGAGCATCCCAGTTCATGATAAAGGCCTGTAATTTGTAAATTGTATTCCAATTCTGCAAAATGTCAGCAAGAGAGTCAGGTAGAGCTAAAGAGGGGGGTAAAGCAAGAGTGTTGGATGATGCCGCAAGGAAACGCAGGGCCAGAAAGGCTGTTGAGGCCTTGGAACAGGATAACTTCCATGAAGATCCTCATGCAGATCTTGTTATGTCAAAAAAGGTACCGAAATTCGCAGATTCTAATGAGAAACCCACAAGGAAGAAGAAGGCGAAAAGCGCAGATTACTATAAAATGAGGTTCAGGAAGTCGTTTGCTCAGTTGGTAGAAGAAGATGCTAACTTCAGACCAGAGCCACCTAATTATTTGTCAGCACAGGCTCCACCATCCAAGTAAGTTGTCAAGAAATTCACAATATAGCAAGGTCCCATTATAGAAATTTCTTTAGTATTGTTGGGGTTTTGTGGATATTTTGTATGATGATAAAAAAGGATAATAAACATAGTTTTTGTATGAAAGAGTAACAGACATCCACACTTCATCTCTCCGTCCATGATATTCATTCATTCAGTAACTTTTAGGATCTAATGATTTCTGTACATACATACATACAATCACCCCTGTATTCCCAAACGGGGTAGGCAGAGCACACAAAACGCTACACAGCCAAACGATGACTATTTCACGTTTTGTGGCCACTTCTAGCATAATATTTTTTAATATTTTTTTCTGTACATAGTTGATAAAATACCATAATTTTACGTTTCAGATTCCCTGAGCGTCATTTTTGCGCAATCTGCGGCTTCCTGTCTAAGTATACCTGTATTCCGTGCGGCGCGAGATATTGCTCTGTTCGATGCCTGGGCACACACCTGGACACACGATGTCTCAAATGGACTGCATAAACTACGTATTTTCTCTTTTGTATTTATAATTAAGATTAAAGTAATTAATAAAGATTTAAGTTAACTTTGCGTCGTTTTTTTTATTTAAGTAAATTGTGGTGAAAATCTACTCGACGAGGTGAACCTGGTGAACCCTATTGAGCTGAGCAGAAACGTCAAGAAGTTTTCCCGCCTTTGTTGTTTTTTTTTAATTTATACTTAAGTTTGAGTAGACATTTTTTTTATTTTACTGACATCTAGCGTTGAGTAGTTGCATTAGAAACTACCAAGAAGTGGTTATAACTGCCATCTATGGTGCAATAGCAAAACTAGCATCATACCCCTTGGACTCACGGAGAGTGCACATAATGTAATTTTTATCCGCTAGATGGCAGAGCTTGTTCCAAAATAAGAAATTCAACGTTGACACCAAGGCCCTACAAATGTGAAACAGCAATCATTATGGCCGTTATACCCCCCAACAAGCAGTATGCATCTACCCTTCGATACACCCTCACAGCAAATACACGATTAGTGGATTCAGTTGGGGTCGATTAGACACATTTGTTGCGATAATTTAACATTTGTGACAACAGCTGTCATTTTAATGTCACCAGCGGACAGCTAGGGCTAGATACTGTAATTGCTGTAGGTAATACGATATTCGCCCCTCAAATTACCACATAAAACTCGATTAAACTAAAAAACTGGAAACTGTTACCTGCATGTAGCCATGTAGGTCAATGACATTCGGTATTCTTACAGAGTAATAATAATAACTGTACTACTTGTATGTATATATTTTTACTTCCATACACTAGGATACTTACTGGGAGCATTTTCCAAAAACAAATGTTTACCTCTTGATTTTAATTATGTTTTATCGTATGTGTTTTTTTCTTTAGAATCTAGATAGTGCACTATCGACCTACAAGTTGAAAAATATCAGATATGAAAATTTGGTTAATATAAGTTTTATTAATTCGCTCTGTATGTAGAGTCAGCAACAAATATATCGATACCTACAGTGAAGTGCCAAAAATAAAGACAAGAAGACCGTGTAAACAGGGTGGAAAATTAAGGCGCAAAACGAAATTAATTACATAATTATAATTAATTATTAAGTACCTAGCTGGCTCATTTTACTTGAAGGAGACATTCCATTATTTTTAAGAAGAAACGAAACTGCAACTAGAAGTGTCAACAAGGTCGTTTAACTAGCGTTATGTATGTTTAGGTCTAAGATGATCATGAACTTTATCAAGGGGTCCAAAATAATAAAGAACGATACGACTGTATGTTGGCGGTGGACTTGCAATCTATATTGCCCAATTGCTTGTCTGCTTTTTTTGAAGTCCAGTCACTTCAGCAGTCGGAGGAAGCATTTGCTAAATTCGGCTTCGTAGTCTTGTCTCGCTCTAACTTGCCTTAACTTCGTACTTTGCTGCTTACTACAACGTCTACGGAGGTATTCTAAACTTGAGACCACACGGAACAAATTGAAAATGTAAATGGAACCCTAAAATATATGAACCTGTAGTGACAGGTATTAGTAATAGTGATTACTAATATTATTATCAGCCTGGTGCATAGTGTCTTCGCATGTAGGTAAGTAAATCTCGCACCATTGCATCTACCCTACATAATTTAACCTAGGGTGGTCAGAACTCTTGATCATTCACTGACTATTTTACCTCTTCCAACTATGTCTAAACCTAAAATTACGCTAGAAGTGACTATGAAACGTGGAATTAGTCTTGGTTTTGTCTGTCAGAAGTATGTATGTATGTATGTAACTCTTTATTGTACAAAATAAACACATGACAAAATAACAAGTATAAAACAAAACACAAGTACAAAGGCGAACATATCCCTAAAGGGATCTCTTCCTGCTGACCTTCAAGCGACTGACAAAACATATGAAATTAGAGTAGACACACAATGAAAGAAGTTTTTATGGTATGCAAATAGGTACTTTCGGATGATTTGTGTCGAAGGTCATCAATCATCATCGTCATCGTCATAGTGGGTCATCTTATAGGTTTTAGGTCTCTTTGCAAATGCATAGCAAATGCGTTACAAAATCCACGTATTTTGATTGCATTTGTTAGTTTTTATTTAGTCTCCGTGTGTTTTTGAAAAAGGCCTTAAAGATACAGACGGACAATGAAGTGATCCCACAAAGGATCCTTTTTCCTTTAAACACACGGAACCCTAAAAAAAAAGAATTTTAAAAACAAAAATTAGCGACTCTTTAGACTAAAACAATTGGCTACAACATCTGCAGACGGCCTTCCCCATTTAAGCCCGGCTGAATAAAGGAGCTCTATCTGATAAGGCTGTTTATTCTAGGGCACGTGCCTCTTATCGCATCACCCTGTGGATAAAGCGGCTTTGTGGCCACACGACAGATGTCACCCGTGTCGCCGTAACTGTAACTGTCACTTCCTATTTTTTAAACTGTGACCGCGTAATTTTTTTTGGGATTCCTGTACCTTAAAAAATGGGAACCGAGGATTTTTGCCTTCGGCTCGCTCATTGGAAAAACTATGTAGAATATTTCTTACCTGCCTACTTTTAATTAAATTTGATTTTATTACCCCGACTTTTCGGCCGCGTTACAGCGACTGTGGTCGAGTAGACTGTAAAGCGGCCGAAACGTCGAGGTGATTGAAATCTTATTAAAACGTGGTTAGGAGCGTAGGTAAGTGAGAATCAAAACAGATTAAAACAAAATATGTAATTCAAATTGTGCTACCAGCGTAGGTAAGTAAGAATCAAAACAGTACAAAATATGTAATTCAAATTGTGCTATAAAAGCTACAAAACGTGACATAATGGTTTGTTCTATGTAACGTTGCGTGGACTCTGCATACCAGATTTGAGAATACAAGAGATATGTTTGTGATATTATACATACTCAGAAAACGTATGGTTTACTAGGTACCCAGCATCATAAGTAGGTGCCTACTATTGATCTGAATTCAAAAGTGCGTAAGATGTTGAAAATTTTCGGATAACTCACGTTTAATAAATCGAGTTTAGCTCCCTTCATCTAGGAGCCAATCAGTCGCGCGAAAAGAGCGGAGGCGCGCAGTGCGCGTTTGGCAGCAGTAGCCGCCGCGGCTCCTAGATGAAGGGCTACGAATTAGCCCGAAACATGTCGAGCTAAACTCGATTTATTAAACGTGAGTTATCCGGAAATTTTCAACATGTGTGAGTCTCACGGTAGTTTAATGTTAAAAGTGTGTAAGATTTTTGATGTATGTAAGGTACCTGGGTCGAATATGGCCAGCCGAAAAATATGGCCATACCCCTACACAGCCATAACTATAGCGAGATCTACAACTTTGTTTATATGCACTGTTACGTCTAAGTGTAAGTAATGCTCAGGTGTCGTCACCATCTTCCCTGCGGCAACGATGGTTCTGCAATGGCAGTTGATAGAAACCACGTGTCACGGATGCAAATATTCACACATAAGTTTTAATGTTTTTTTGGTTTCTGTTGACTTTTAGCTAAAACTATGTAGTCTATTTTTGTCATTACTAATCGCAGATTATACGAGTATGTTTTTTTTCAAGCTTACTTTTGTATAATTTTGTTTTTTAACTTTTAAGTAAAATATGAGTACAACTGCAAATATGGCCACTATGTGGCCATATTAATCTTATTGGTGCTTGAGTTTCCGCAGCAGCTGGCCATATTCATCGTATAGATATTTGTTTTCAGTCTTTCTCAATTTTATTTATTTCTTTCTCCTTACAGAATATTATATAACTCCACAATACATATCAAAATAGACCTGAGGAACTAGGTTAGTCATTACTAGTTAAAAAAATATTTTTTTGTTCTTTTTGTCCATTTTATGTAATTAATTAATTTAATGTATCGCACTAAGTCACGTGTGGTCTGAGGTTTAGAATTACACCTCTCCATTTCGTCTGTGAATATCACAAGAGGTTACTGAGGAAATGGGTTAAGCTATATTGTAGTCGATGGGCTAGCAACCTGTTAGTATTGTACCATTTATATCCAGCCTTACGCCTAAACTCGAAAGTGGCCCCAAAAGGTCTTAATAGTCATAGATTAGTCTATGTAAAGTTTTCTGTGATCTGTCTAACCCGTTTAGGAATACAAGCGTGGGGTTATGTATGTGTACAAAGGACTTACCCCTTACGTATAGAAATTACTTCTATGATCAATTCATATGGTTAATATGGCCCATCGCCTGGCCATATTCACATACACTGTCGGAAATATGGCCATTTTCCCAACTTTCAAAAAAATTATTCCCAACCCTGACCTATTATATTCTAGATATTTTTGTGCCTGCCATATATTACCTAAATAAACACATTATCGAATAAATAGGGATTTGTCACTTCCAGTATTATACAAGTGCTTTATATTTAGTGTCAAACCTTAACGTGGCCATATTCGACCCAGGTACCTTATAAAATATAACTCAGTCTTTAGTAGGTTACCCATAGTTATCTGTACCTATTAAACTTTAAGTTTTACTTAATTGCATTTACTTACCTATATCTAAGTCTCATGTCATCTATGGCTATTTTTGTGTATTTGGATTCTTCGGTCACATTATGTGTCTTGTACCTTTGATGTGATTTGACCTTTTGCTTTTATGTTATTTGACCCAGTACCAAATATTACCCTGAGTTTACAGTACCTGTACTCGCTAGTGACGGCGTAAACGATTCGTATGGAGAACTTTACAGCGCCTCTAGCGGTGGCTTGTGGAAGTGAAATTCTCCATACAAAGCAGCCGCAAGCAAGTACGGTTAGTAAACTCATGTTAGTCAAAAAGGGCCGTCATCAAGAAAGCTTATATGGCAAAGGCCCCAGTTATAGACAGTTTAAGTTGGACGCACCAGTAGTGGACACCTCGTTCTTAATTTAAAGAACATACGGTTGTGAATTTACTGTTGTCAAATAAATGACTGTTGCTTAGTGGGTCTTAAATGAGAGTCATTGTTCATAATGTCCATTACTAGTGTTGTTACCTTATTACACTATAAGCAGTGTAAACAAGACTTGGCTGTATGGCTTTTGGCCTTTGTCTTTTCCGTAACGGAAAGAATAAATAAAAAAAACTGTAAGCAGTGTTTCTCAACCTATGTTCCGCGGACCCAAGGGACCCGCAAATGTGAGTATAGTGTACGCCGTTTTATCTATGAAAGTTTGAATTAATAAAGAATGCTAGCAATACTCGTAATTAAAACAATGGCGGGGGCCTTGAAATTGTTTTCGGTTTTCTAGGGGTCAGCGGACTGAAAAAGGTTGAGAATCGCTGCTGTAAAGGAATTAGAGAATAAAACAGAAAAATAACCACGTATTCCCATTTTCATTTATTCTTTGCTTTAATAACACCTTTTATTTTTAAAATACAGCATGAGGTATCTGATTTACATTCAAATCTTATTTAATATTTTTAAAAATGCACTTGGATTCTTTTAAATACTTTACAATGTATTTGTGAAACCTGAAATTTACTGACGTTCCGTCAATATACAAAATTGAAGCAAGTACACAAATTGAAATAAAAAAACCTGATTGTCAAAGTACTGATTGGCCGCTATTGCGTTTAGATACGAATAAATTATTTAGAAAATTGATCAAACGTCGTTTTCTGAATTGATTTGAGGCGTCACATAATTATTTTTCTATCCTATCTATTTACATTATTTATATCACAATATAATGTTCAAGGCAATCTAGTCCATAATTAGTAATGTCACTCAGAGGTTTAACTCAATAGAGGGTAAATACTGGCATAATCGCAATGCTAAATGTAATTTTAAAAAATGGCGAAAAGTAATGTAGCCTGTGTTCAAAGATGTCTCAGCAGTTGGAAAAAAAAACAATTGAATTTGGAACCTCCTCCTTTTTACATAATTTTCTCCGAATTAAAAAGAGGATTTTTAAGTTTGTCAGCTAAGCGTGTATCTGTCTATGGCAGTGTAGATAACTATTATACGATTAAACCTATTGAACACAGGTTCTCTGGTGATCTAGGCTTGGTTTAAACGTTTTTGAAGAGAAGAAAAGAAAAAGTATTGGATTTTGGGTTGGTTACTTTATTCATAAAAAAATGCGTTGCGATTATGGCACCAAAAAGGTTTACCTCCCCTCAATTTAGCAACATTTTCTAAATTGCAAAACAGTCAAATAAATGTATAACAACAACTGGCTCCATGTCGCTATATTACAAAAACTTACGCTAAATTATATACAGTATCGTTTAAAATTACTGACTCGATTGTAATAAATTATATTTAAAGCCCACATACATTTTTGTACAGGTAGATCGTATTTTTTAATACTGGACTCAGGAATGGATACTAAAGTATTGGAACTATCACCCTTTCAGTCTAATCCAATTGGCAACCCTATTTAACATGGTATCACCGGAATTACAGGAACCGGAATTATCTATTTATCTATTGCTTCTCTTTTGTTACGTCCAAGGGCGGATCCTGAGGAATCGTTTCGGCCATAACACCCTGGGCTAGTTATTTGTCAACCAATGTAATTGGAGTAATGCCATCACCTGAGCTATGTGACTCCCCCTGAACTGCAAGGCCTGTTGGTTCCGCCCTTGTTTCATCTCATGAGGACATAATTCTCCAACTTAGAGTAAGTTCAGCTCGCAGACGCGAGCACTTATTATACACGCGACCTCGTGAAATGTAACAATTTGTATAATGTTATACTTATCAGGCCATTGTCTAACGCGCTTGGAATCGCGAACTCTTTAAAATTGACAGGTCAAAGCAATCTCCTTTTTAAATTGAAACAAATGGCAACAAAAGCCTATGCCCATGCGCATTTCAAGGTAACGAATGATTTACCAGAAATTCGTTTCTCGTGAGCAAAATGGCAGTTGGAGATTGGTTTGTTACACGAAAGCATTTCATCGGGATCGTGATCGCTTTGCTTTGTCAAGGCCATGCCGATTCTGAGCACGATAGACAATATCCCTGCAGGTTATGGCTATAGCAAATCTCACTGTGAAAATAGGAACCAAACCCGGAATAATGAGGAGGAACAAGTTAGCGATGAACACCGGAATTCCGATCAACACGAGATTCAAAGGATAACAATTTCACTGGACTTTCAGTCGTTGGTTTTATCCCACATTTACACCATTGAGAAATAACGCGTTGGTAAATATTATAAATACTCATAGGTAGCTCATAGCAGAGACTAGAAAACAAAGGCTGAGAATGTTCGTACAAATGTGAGTTCCTCCGAAATATTCGCTTCGCTAGATGGCGTTCCGTAAGAGAGGTCTTGAGTTCATTGTGTAAACGTAACACAAAGGACTTTGGTTATAGAACGTTGTCTGGAGAAGCTCTTATTCGGTGGAACACTTTTAAGAAATGCTTATTTTCTCAATAGTGTGAAAGTGGGCTTACAGCATTTTAGAACATACGTTTGCCAAATTAGCGCAACAGAGTAATCGGAACATCCTAATCATAATCAACCTTGTTTACAATTCACTAGACTTTAAAATGTGGTAAAATGCACGTTATCCTACTCTCCAATAAATACGTCATCACTATCCCATAGTTTATTGTCATTTTTGTACTACCAGAGTTAAAATTGAGAACTGGCATAGGGACGGCATCAATCGTAGTCTTCAGAAGTCTATGGATCGTCTTTCTTTTTTCTAAGCTTGCCTTCCGTGTGTATTGTTTGTGTGACAGCATCCACTGCGTCTGAGAGATCAGCTTCTGGGTCTATCGCCGTTGAAAGAGCGGCTATGTACGCGCAAGCTATTCGGAGCACCGACAGCTTGGACAATTTTTGGTTATGGCTGTACGCGGGCACTGATTTCCTAAGCGTATCGAAGGCAGCGCTTATGGTGTGGACTCTAGTTCTTTCTCTAGCATTGGCTTCGATTCTTCGCTCTCTAGTCATGTTTTTGTAGTTCCTTTGCTCTCTTGGTTTAGTTTTTTCTGGGAATGGCTCAACCACTCCGGGGTGGGGTGGTACTCTAGGAGGGCCGGGTCTCGGTTCTTCTATTTTTGGAGGAGGTAATGGCGGTGGAGGTTCCAGTGGCCTCCTCCTTTGCCTGAGCAAGCTTGTTTCTCTCTTTTTGACTAAGGATAGGGGTTCCCTTTGTGGTTCTTCTGTAAATGACCAAGGTCGGAAAGGGCTGGTGGCTTCCTCTGGGCTGGTGAGGTCTTCAGTGGATGCGAGCCGTCTCTTCTTGGGCGGTGGGAGCCGCGGTGGCGTGTGGTCCCGTTTGAGTCTGTCAGACTCGACGAGTCTGACCCCAGAGTCGTCAGAATGGGCAGGGCCGGAGCACGAGTCGTCGTCATCGCCTCCCGACACGAATCCCGCGTCTCGCTCGATACGATCTGTAACAAAAGAGACGGACGTTATCTCTTTGAAACTCGTAAAAGGAGTGATGATGTAAGAGTGTTTGTTAGACTTGGAAAAAGGTGCATTATCACGTTGATTTGCCAAAGTAGAGAAGACGTATGACGATAAGAACAGTCGTCAGCTAGAGATATGATGCATGTCAAAATTTGTGTGTCATCATCGTTATGCGGTAAATATCAAGGAAGACGGTATTAAGGCATAGCTTATGGTTTTTCTATTGACTTTACCAGATAAATCTAAGACTGTCTGTAATGGAAGTCAATAAAATTCTAATCCAATAGACTATAGACTAATGTAATATTCCTAATTGTAGAAAAATATTTATAACAAAGCGAAAATCACTTGATCCTTCATTTAGTAAAAGCTAAAACAAGGTCTTAGTTCATTTACTTATGACTTGACTTTTTAAAACTACTTTTAATTTGAAAATTACTGTATTCCTTGACTTATAAATTTTTAACTACCATCCTGACTCCTAGCAATGCCCAAGCGTCAAACAAAGGAGTTATCTTAAAGGATCTCAGTGACAGCGGAAGCTGCGCGCTGCGCGGGCGCCGCTTGTTACGCGAGCGAACATGTCTGGCCTACTAATGAGGCTTGGCGGGGCATGGGCGATATCACTAAGGTAAAAGGGTTAAGGTAGGTAAGATACGTAGGTAAGGTATCGAGTAATTGAAGTAAAGAGCAAAGTGAAAATATGTGAAAGAAGAAGTTTGTAGAAATAAAAAATGGCAAGGGAAGTATGTGTTGTGATTTTATTCTGTAATCGCGGTCTTAATTTTCTTTGTGAATGAATTTGAATTTGAAGTACGATTCGGAATATGAATTTAAGATATGATTCGAAAATTGCAGCTCTAGATTCTTTGTAAGATTTACTTTTTTAATTAAATCTGACACAGACCAGGGAATTATGAACGTACTGAACTTTTTATTAATGCAACGTTCGATACGTTTCGATAGTTAACAGATTTGACACCTCGACCCCGGCCACCAACAAAACGGACCACTTTTTCACAAATGCTACCAAGGTCGAGTCATAGTGCCACTGGTGTCCTTTTGCATTTAAATTGGATATTAGTTTTAATTATTTTGCAATGTTTTTGTCAGAATTTATGGTCAGCAAAAAGTTGTGGCGGCTCAGGCGCCGGCGCCGTGCCTGCGCCATGACGTCAGTTCAGTGATACAAGTAGGTATACATGTCCTTAATTGTAGTGTAATGTGACGTGACAGTAGGTACATTACGCAATGTTATTACGAGTATGTTGGGAGATTTATTCACAAGTTAACATGTCCATAACGCACAAGTATAAATGGCTTATTCGTTTTTTATTTCAAGAAGGAAGCGATGGTGTTGTTGTGTGGCACTAATTTCTTTCACTCTCCATCGATCAGAAAAAGCTAGCTGTTGGAAAACGGGCAAGCATGTGTTGTCAACGTATCACCGCACGAGACAAAGTTCACAAGTAGTCGGGTTAAACAACATGCTAGCCGCCCAGATGTACAAAACAGGTTTGCGGCCATATGGCCGACCGTTTCTGATTATTATTAATGTTTTATTTTTCTCGCGTAATGATCCGCATTCCATTTTACTTGTATTCAAGTGGATTTCTCTCGTACTCCTGTGAGATGGTCAACATGATAGGATTGTGTAAACGTCACATTCGAATTTAAAAATAGTCTTTGAAAAATGATACTGGCAGCTTTTGTGCCATTTTTTTTAACAAAACTAATAAATTTATTGCGGCCAGTAACAGACTATCGCTTCAACAGCAAAGGAAGTCCATTCGGTCGCATGATCAGTAAACATTAAACCCATAATGACAGTTGACAACTTACTTTATCTTAAAGACATAACTGTAACTGATAAGCGATAGAAATTAAGCCACAAAACTGAACGGAAATAACAACTAAACGAGATTTAAAATCAATTTATTAACATAAAAGCTGGGATTTTTAGACCGGAAGTCGTGATGGCGACATTAATTCTCTGATACAGACATAAAAAGGTTAAATCGGCTGTTAATTTACTTAATCCGATAGCACGGCCCAACAAAGCGTTTAAGATTAAGATAACTATATTTGTGATGTTGGTACGCCTGATTTAACATGCAAAATGTTTCTGCTGACACGTTACCTACTTCTACTTATCTCTATTTTGTCAAGAAAACTAATGTTTTCTAAATCGTTTCCGTTCAATTTAAGTGGTAGTTACTGAACTAAAATTGGGATTCTGCAGAGGCCGCGAAATACCTATCAATACAAACACCTACACATTTGTGAACCATTACCATCATTACTATGCAAAATTCTAGGAAATAATAAGAAAAGTCCTTTTAGCGGAATAACGTATTTGTGGTAATCAGTGGCCAATAAATACTCAAGGAAAATACAAGAAGCTTCTGTATGCTAATGTAATATCGTAATATTAAAGTTCACGTCGAAATAGTCTGTTTATATTTTATGTTCGGTTTGCTTAATTTACGAGCTGTAAAACAATATTAATGCAGACTACTTAAACTAAGGCGTTTAAAAAAAATAGTTCACAAGTCCATGATGTCCAACATTGCGAAATCGAAACTGCAAAAAGTTTTTTTAAACGCATTTTATTACGACACGGCCTTCATCCAGCCAGTGTTAGCATTCGAAATTTGAAATCCAAAGCCTAATGCCATTCATAATCATAGATAATCGCGTGTCCATAATGGTTTAGCTACCGGAATTAGTTTATGGCCCGTAAGTCGTAATCGAGCGGCCGTGGCGCCACGGAGGCGTTCCCACTTAATGCAACTTAAACAGCCGGTAAAGTGAAGCTGATGCAAATTTGAGCTTTAAACCGATGCAGTAAGATGGTTGAAGCTTTTGCTCGCCTGCAAACGATGCAGGAACAAGTAGGTAGATAAGATGCGAGCATTCACGGGGCGCGCTTCTCACACTACAGGTGTTTTTTTGTAAGTAAACGCCTTACTTGATAGAGATTTTAATAACGGCCAGTTGCTTTTATGGTTTTATTAAGGGTAAAATCCTTGAGCTGTAAAAAATATTGCACACGTTTTTCGTTGCAATAAAATTAAAATACACTCGTTTAATTGGTGTGAGATAGAATTGAATTGTACCTAGATGTTACCTCGGAAGTGTAATCTTAGGTATTCAAAGTATAATTGATAATCTAAAAAGACATAAAATGATCCGTTTATTTTTGTACTACCTACCATATAGAATCCCTGATATCTAGTTTTCATCTAGAGCCATTCCTCTTACCTTGATAGAGTTTTGTAGAGTCGGTCACCATATAAAAAAAACGACCGCTAAACTAGTCGGTGATAAAACTGTTAAAAATGACCCTAGGTTTGGCAAGTTGAAATATTATAAAAATGTCACGGCAAATAAAAAAAACAGAGTAAGTACCTATCTATGATTTTTAAACACTCTACGTACCTATTTGCAAAGAAATTCAAAATACCGTAAGTTTATAAACTGGACGTTTCCAATTAAATCGTCGATACCTAAATTTATAGCTCTTAATGAAAGGCCGTTATTTCCCCTTGATTTTTTTAACAGCTCATTACGACGTTTCACAGGGACGTGTTAAAACAAAGAGTTGCTCAAAGGGCCGGCGAGTAAAGCCTTTAACACCCTATACTCTATCCTCTATAATAAGAAATATTTTATAACCCTTCGTATACAGCTTCAGACTTAAAGCAACTGTCTCTCTCAAACAAAACTAAATGGAACGGGACGAAAACTTTGTCTCTGGCACACGAGAACGGATCCCGACGTCCGATAAAACCGTTAAGATATGAATCTTGGCGCCAAATTTCACAGAACGCCGACGCCTAAGGAAAGTTCCTTTTTCAAATGCGGCTTTTTGAAAGGAATGCATTTCTTTTTTTTATGATTCCTGTCCTGCGGCGAAGAATTGGAACCAGTTTTATTCAAAGTTTTTGATTGCAGTGCTGTTTTTAGTGCCTTATTTCATGCTATCGGAAAAGTGCTAATAAAGTCCACTAAATAGAACTGCCTAAGAGTTTCAAATACAATTTTAATGCATGGCACAATGGACTGGATAGATTTTCAGCTCTACTTATAGAAAAAAAAAAAAATTGACAAAGATTTTTAACCCATTCAGCCCCACCCTGTAATTAATTTGAATATATTTTTTAATTCGACCAGTATTTAAAATCCGTCGTTGAGGAAAAGTGTTGCCAGTGATTGCCGAAATGCTCGAAATTAGATACTGATGAGCGGTCACCGCTGTAAAAAGATATAAAAGGTGGTGTCGCGTTCGCACGGTCGCCCGGCTCTAATGTATGAGAAGTCGTGATGCTACTTTCACCGAACATTACCGGCCAGCTAATACGAAACGTCGTACATGTATTACACTTTAGTAATCAAACGCCAGACTGCATTTGGTATGAGGATATGGAATGTTTTAGTGCATTGCAAGATTGCAACCGAGGCGCATAGAGTTGCATCCAAATGTGGATAAAATTGTATTTCTGTATTTTATACAAACTTTGATTTAATTTGGATCTGTCTCTTTGTACCTAATAAGTAGATATGATTTTAGTTAGTTGAGATATGTTTTTGGATTATTTAGGAAACAGTTGCCTATAAAAACCAATTCACCACTTTGTTATTCATATTGTCCCCAACTGCACTCGCATTTTCTACTCACAATTTTAATCTTATTCGAGATGAAATCGGTAATAAGTTCATGATACAATAAAAACAAAACTTATTTATTCCTTATATACGTTACACTTTATTTTTACAAATTCCCGACTCAGAAGCAAGTCTCATGAGAAGCTATTGATTGAAGTTTTCTAAATATGTAAAAGGTTCCAAAACATATCCAGTGGCACATCCTAACCTAACCATACACAAATTTTATGCCCCTGAACACAACTTTGCAACTAAAGTTACATAACAGAGCGAAAGCTGGATAATTAATTGGCAACACTGAATAAGTTCCATTATTAAGCGTTAGACTTGAGCTCTTCTGGATATTGGCGACGTAGGCGCCATGGAGGCGGCGCGTATCTTATACGAGATTTAGTTATTGCTGTTTCTGGATCGTGAAAACTTGACTTGAAATGACGTTACATTCGTCCATAACTACAATGTACCAGCTAAAACAATAACAATGTCCACATTTAAAAATAATAAATAAAAATCTGCACAAAAAGAGGTACTGAAGTATTCATGTGTTTTGTGTAAGTGGCAGAATGATACGCGGACCTTAAGTTTTAATTAAAAATAAAAATTCTGTCCGCGCCTGTCCTGGGAAATAACGACTGGGTAATTCGAAATTCAATGATATTCCAAGTTCGATTTTTTTTCAAACACGCCGCCGAGCGCGGCGCCACCGTCGATTACATATTCACACCGGATTGCATTTCTCGGAAAATTCGTGCGATCGATGGCCAGTAGCCAGTAGCCATCTGCACGGACTTAACCATTTTATTTTTCGTTAAGTTGGTAATGTTGCTATAATGTCAACCGCAAAATCGTTGCGCCAAGCGAAGGAAAAACTGACTTTAGAGTAGTTTTTATTTTCATTTTCTTTTGTCGCATTTTACACAATTTCATTAATGATTGTCACCTAATAAGTATTTTAGATTTTTTTGAAGGAAAAGCATTTTATATTTACTTAACCTACTTAGATGACGAATTTCCCAATAGCGTCTGACACAAAATCAATGATTCCATGTGAAAATCTTCCGCAAAACTTTTTAAAACCAAACAGATTTAAATTCACAATGCAAGGATAAAACACATTAACATAAGCCCCAATGTTTGCCCACATGCGTCACATAAAAGAGGTCATTGTTGCCAACTGTTCAATCATTGCAACAGATTGTCTTTTACAGACAAAATAAGGCATTGTTCTGCCATAGACTCAATATGTCTGGTCGAGACACCTGGGTGCCACGTGCTGTAAGAAGCTGTTTAACAAAACATACTTTATAAGTAAGTACCTCTGTCTTGTCTGACCCGTTAACGCTTGCTTACCTACTGGAACTGTACATAATATACTGCAGCCGTACATTTTTACATATTTTGTGGTAATAAAATGTCTTCCTAAATATGCTGAAAGTGGCCACGGTACGTGAAATCGGCCTGGCTTGTCTATGTCACGTTTCGTGTGCTCTGCCAACCCCGTTTGGGAACACAAGCGTGATTTTATGTAGGTACGTCTGTAAAATTTCCATCGTATTTAATTGGCTGTTTCGCTTTTGTCTTTCACAAAAAAAAAGAAAAATGTGATCGGACCCATTGGTTTTTTTTTCAGAGGACACGTTCATATATGTAAGAAACAAACATTTTTAATCTAGAAGCAGTTACTGACTATTATTATAGTCACTAGATTTAAAAATGAGAATATAGTCATCAGAATATTAAAAAATAAACCGGCCAAGTGCGAGTCGGACTCGCGCACGTAGGGTTCCGTACCAAAACCTGCAAAAAATCAGATTTTTTGTATGGGAGCCCCACTTAAATACTAATTTTATTTTTATTCAATTATTGATTTTTAAAGTAGATATTTAATTAAACATTCTGTGAGCATTTCAAGTATTTAGCTGTTACAATTATTTAAATAGACCCAAAACAGCAAAAAAAAAACTGCAAAAAAATAGGTTTTTGTATGGGAGCCCCCCTTAAATACTAATTTTATTTTATTTTAATTATTTACTTTTAAAGTAAATATTTAGTTAAATATTCTGTGAGAATTTCACGTATTTACCTGTTACAGTTATTTAAAGACATCCAAAATAGCAAAAAAAAAACGTTTTTGTATGGGAGCCCCCCTTAAATACTAATTTTATTATATTTTAATTATATCCTTTTAAAGTAAATATTTAATTAAATATTCTGTCAGCATTTCAAGTATTTACCTTTTACAGTTATTTAAATAGATCCAAAATAGCAAAAAAAACACGTTTTCTGTATGGGAGCCCCCCTTAATTATTATAATTATTTTAATTTTAGTATTTGTTGTTATAGCGGCAACAGAAATACATCATCTGTGAAAATTTCAACTCTCTAGCTCTCACGGTTCGTGAGATACAGCCTGGTGACAGACAGACGGACGGACGGACGGACAGACAGCGAAGTCTCAGTAATAGGGTCCCGTTTTTACCCTTTGGGTACGGAACCCTAAAAAGACGGACCGAAGTAGTTCTATTTTCAAAATCGCTAAAAGTTAAAGCTGTCATTTCGATTGCATAATCCTATATTATCAAAATCATTCGCAAAGTGTGTCCCATTTCTACATCATTTGCCGATTTGTCTGCTAAAATAATGTAGGTACTTCTCCAGTATTATAATATCTATGCATGTGTATACGCCGACGTCTACAATACAAATTAAATACTTAGGTGTCATGTCGTTATATCTACAGTTCCTTGTGACAAAGTCACAACATTCCGTAGCTAGTCATAAAGTCGCGGGAAAACCCAAAACAATTTAAACCTCCAGCAAAACCAGTCCTAAAACTACAATCGCTTCTATTTTTTACACATTACCTAACACAGTGTTTGAAAATTAGTTTCCAAATTCAAAAAAGTGCGTTCGAATATGAGTTTTTGTTTTTAAAAATTGCAGGATGTATCTTTGTAGTGAGGTCAAACTCAAGTCACTAAAATCATGGAAATCCACAGACGCTGTATTTTAAAAATAAAGTAGGTAGACATACTAAAAAAAACTCAATTATCTATAGTTATTAAATCCGCAGAATGTAAATTGCGAACTTTTTATTCCTAAGTATGTCTATTTCAGACAGTTTTTATTTTGAAAATGCTTTCAAATTCAAAATGGGTTTTTGTTTGACGTTTTTGCATAGATCTGTGCCATGTTTAATGGATAGAACCACCTGGCTGAAACAGAAAAATTGCGTTTGGTTGACATTTTGTCAGAAGTCATTTGTTTCGAATGTCCAATGCCTAGGATTTGAATAAAACCTAGGTTTTTTCGCTTAATGCTATGCTAGATGCGGTACAGTTGGCCAAATAAATTTACGAAACTAGATTGAATATGTAATTTTATGTATTTATTGTGTCGACGTGTCGTTTGATCTTGATTGATGTATTTTCTTATGTTTTTTACAATGACTCGTGGCGGATGTACAGTACTAGCTGTTGCCCGTGTCTACGCCTGCGTGAGAATTGTCTATCGTCATCCCATGAAAATAATGAAAGATTCGGGGATAACAGTATTCAAAACATTTTTTTTACGAAATCAGTTCTAGGCCTGAAGTGAGAGAAGGATAAGGGTAATGGGTTTGTAGAAATAAGGATTCAAAAATATGATTTTTTACCGATAAGCACAGAAATCTACAAAGACATTCCTTGTGGCACTGTTCATTTATTTATAAGTGCATTTCAAAGTGGACTGTACCTGTTTATGCAACCGGGGGCAAGCGTATGTTAATATCTCATGAACGATTTCCAAAAACTGACGTTACATCTGCAACTTGTTTTGATACAACTCGATAAACTGTCATTTGCGATGGAAAGTTCCTCGTACAATATTTTTCTTGCAACATAAAATCAAGGATGTATCCATTATTTATTTATTGCTTGATTGTCGGTATTAAAATTCCAAGACGGCATAAAAATGCTAAAATTCATCACAAATTATACAATCGAATTAAAATGAACAGTTGGGCAAATTAATTGCCTAATTTGTAACAATGGGCATAATCTGTGTGTTGGAGACGTTTAAAAAATCCATACGTCAGAATGGCGTTTGGCGCCAAAACAGCGCCGCGCGGTATGACCTCGCGCCGGCAGGCGTCGTCATGTCGATAATATAAATCACAATAAAATGTTAATTTCGCACTCGGAGCCACATGGCAGATCCTGATGCTCCCATCTGGTATCATGTAATCGTTCGATTGCTATTATGAGGATTGCTAATTCGTTTTGCTCTGTTTCCACTTCTTCGAATAAATTTTCATGTTGTAATTGCAAAAAATGCATGTCGGGAACCTCCTCTGAAGACGAATGTTTTTGTTTTAAATAGCAAGATCACAAAAATATTAACGTACGTGACTTCATTAAGCCAGAAAACTACTATAAAAAGTTGGTATTTGTATCGGAATTTCAAAAGCGATCCAAAATCAGCGCTCTAAATCTGGTTTCTCGGTTAAGGATGTGTTGCTAAGAGCAGAAAAAAACCAAAACAGGTTACCAAGCGCCGTTTAATTTAGACGGTAATTTAATGCTCATATTCAAGGTATTTTATCTAAATCCAGCCGGTAAGCTAATGCAAATGTTTCGATCGGAATGCGACACGCGGTCGCCAATCATAAACATAAAACATAAACATAAACACGAGAATTCTTTAACATACTTCTCAGATTTCTCATTATGACTTTCTCGTTAGTTTTATTTATCTGTTTATTAAATGTAACATTTGAAGATAAACTGCAAACATTGATGAGTGTTAAAATTCTGTTGATTATCTGATAGTTTTTTTTGTAAGCACACTTCTGCTACATTCTGATTATTTTGAAGCAGTTTTTCAATTGTTTGCGTGCTTTTAACTACAAATGTCGTTACAATGATAGCTTTATCTATGACGTGGGGTTAGCATATCTGGATACTGAGAATTGATATTCGTAGTTACCGGATTTCATACCAAAATTATTAGTAATTAAGATTACAGTAATGATCTTATACCTAATTGATGTTATTTATTCCTATAAAAGAAAAAATATCTTGATAATACATTCGTGAGGTAGTTCAACACCAAAATAATCTAAGTCAGCTGAAATGGGTATTTCCGAAGTTAAGTACAAAGTGATTTACTGTATGATGAAAACAAACAAACGTAAAATAGTCGGAGGTCTTTTGTTTATTTATGTATAGGTTATTAAACACGTTTCCAAAGAATTTGAGTAAATACTTTCTTATACAAAATTACACGCTATGCTAAAGGAACCTATGCACATTATTCAGAGGTAATATCAAGTCAATTTTGTAGATGGAAACACTTAAGTGTTTTCAATTACCGCACGACCGAAGGATTGCTCTCTAAGGTTAAACCTCAGAAAAATAAAAGAAAACGCGGCTTTACAGGTTACGGTTGTGTTTAAATTTGAACGAATCTAAAAAAGGTAAGAGAACATAATACATCCTACGACCAAATACTTAGTATTTACCACATAAAATAAAATAAACTACACTACATATTTGGAATCGCTTTTTCCACGGAAAAGCGAAACTCACCCCCGCTACCTAACATCTTGCCAAGTTTGATGTCGAATAGTGTAAATGGGGTTGGATTTTTACGTTACTGAAGTTTATACACATTTTTTTAATTAGCAGCCCTGATTGTGCTAACTGGCATGGTTTAAGGATGTGGCTATCTTAATGCGATCCGACGACCTTACAAGGCCACCTCGTTCGTTCACGTCGGATGGCTGCATGCAGAATGTGATGTGACACGTGACGTTTTGTTCTACTTGTTGACGCTTGTTGCATGAACCCGACCTTTTACGTTTGACATTTTAATTATGTACTAGGGTCAAACTGAAAGTTTCGGGAATAGAAAAAAATATCCAGTTAAAATGATCAAAAGTAATTTTATTGATTTTGAAAGTATTCTCCCTTATATTAAATGTACTTTTACATACGTTCAAACCAGTTTTTGAAGCACTCATTGAACGCTGAAGGTGGGGTCGACAAAATGGCCGTTTTGTACGCCTCTACGGCATCTTCTGGCGCCTGAAACTGCTTACCACGTAACTTATCTTTGATTTTGGGGAATGTGAAAGAGTCATTGGGGCTTAAGTCAGGGCTGTATGGAGGATGGTTCAGTAATTCGAATTTTTCACCGTCTAGATAGTCCTTTGTTAACCGAGCCGTATGGGAGCTGACATTGTCATGGTGAAGGATCATGCGACGATTGAGGTTTTTTTTTCTCAGTTCACCAAACACACTCGGCAAACAAATGGTTGCATACCAATCGGCATTGACTGTTCTACGGTCATCAAGAGGAATTGTAGCCACGTGACCCGATTTGGAGACAAAACTAGCCACCATCTTTTTGGCCGTGCTGCGAGAGCGAACCACTTTTGTCGGCTTAATCTCGCCTTCATAGACCCATACTCGAAATTGGTTTTTAGTTTCAGCCTCATAGGCGTATATCCATGACTCATTACCCAATACAATACTAAAAACTGCATTTGAGCTTCCTCTGTTGATTTTATTTAAAGTTTCGGGGCACTAATCGACACAAGTCGTTTTCCGTTCGTCGAACAACTGATGAGGTATCCACCGGGAAAATAATTTTTGCACGCCTAACTCTTGCTGTAGAATAATTTGTATTTGACTCATTCCAATGCCCAGAGACTCCAGAATTTCCCGATATGTCACATGTCGGTCTTCCGTAATCAGTTGACGCACAACATTGATGTTTTCTTGGGTGACTGCCGATTTTGGTCGACCTTCACGCACATTGTCCATGAGGGAAACACGGCCACGTTGAAATTCCGAAAACCACCTGTATATTGTGGTCATCGAAGGGGCTTCATTATTAAAAGCAGCAATCATCCGGTGTCCACATTATTTTTGTGTTAATCCACTTTTAAAGTCGTAGTAAATCATAGCTCTTAAATTTTCACGTGACAATTCCATGTTGAGCAGCGACTCATCAAGTTCAAAAAACAATTGAAACCGAACCATTGTTTTTTTTTTTCTATGTGGCCAGTGTTTTAAGATATAGAAACTTTGACGATTGTAAAAAGGTATAATACGTGATAAAAAATGTTATTTAAATATTAGTTTCCCGAAACTTTCAGTGCAGCCCTCGTAGAACACTCCTCTAGAAACTGGAAATCAATTAAATTGTCGAGTAGAATTAGCTTTTAATTAGCAACCTACAATAAACAATAATTATGATGACATTTTATTATATTAAAGCATATTTATTAAGTAGGTAATCGCGTCGGGTCAAGTTACGTAGAACTTCTATTATAAATTAAATACGATTACCAAAACTACGAGTGCGTACGTTTCATGACGCACTAAGAAACAAAAATAAACACGTTTTGTCTAAAATAAAACAATAACGGTAATTACTTGAATACATGATTAATACCCCAAAAATAAACTCTTACATTCAATAAACTTTAACGTGAACAAGTTACATTTTTTTTAATATTGTAACGTCATTAAGTCATTACTAAGTCTTCTACTAAGTTTTTGTTTATGGTCAACGTTTTTCGAAGGATGGGCAATCTTTTGTTTTTGCGTCAGGCCACCCGATCGCTTCCTCCCTTTGTCTCTACCAACAAATTTTAGGCTTCCTTTCGACCCTTTTATATTAATGTGGATGCAAAAAAACTATCCGGTATAAAATCATTCTCACGTGTGAAGATATAGATATAGAATAATTAATTTGCATAAAAGTCTAATGTATGTTATACATACATTGCGGTTTTATTGTGCAATGAAGTCAAAATCATATTCGTAGTCATATCTGGACAAATTAAAAAGCATTTTGACTGCGATAAGTGACAAGCCGTGTTTGATATTTCACAGCAATAGTTCCGTTTTGTTGGCGCGCTGTTTTTTACGACTGGCAATATTTTGAAACAGTCACGTGTGCCGGAACACGTGCGCCGGATGCGATCCGTTTGTTTGCAACAGGTTACCCAGATAAGGGCAGCATTTAGTAAATAATAGTTTCTTACACGTCTTACATGTTTTATGAAAGAATATTGCTAAATCTTTTACTCCTACAATTTTAATTATCTAGTGGTAGAGCAGCCCCGCTACTGGTGCATCGGAAAAATTACTGCCACAAAGTATTTACACATAAATACATTACATACATATTTTTATGTGTTCTGTGCAATAATGGTTTTATCTCATGTCTAAAAATAAAATTTTCGAAACGTGCGACATGTTGCAAACTAAATAGAAGCAGAGCTTACTGACAGGTATTTGTCGAGTTTTCTAACAAAGCAAATTATTAATTGTATTTTTTTGCATATTTTAACATTCGTAAACTTTAGCGAACAACGATGGCCATATTTTTTGTCACCATCACGTCAACGCCTTTGGCATTACGACATTGGGAATCCCACAATCGGTATAAACAAAATCCTGATCTCCGTTCAACATCTAAGCATGACTGAATAATTAAGGTTATTTAATAGATATGTACCTAATCATTTCACCATCTGGTTACCCTGAATTTGCTAAACGTGGCACTGGATTGTTAAATTCATGTGCTCTGCCTACCCCTCATGGGAATACAGGCGTGAGAATATGTGTGTGTGTGTACCTAATCATTTAAAATGAGAAAGAAAATATCTGTCTTCAAGGAACATAGATTTTTGTTTTAAATCAGCCCCCGTTACAAGGTTCAAATAGAAGTTCCCGTAATTTTTGTATTCGAAATTTGAATTATTCGGATTCATTTTTCGTTTTCGTTATTTAAAACGTGACGAAACATTTTGTAGGTGAGTAAATAAGCCATGTGTTCAACTTTTTACTTTCTGCAAATAATGGCGTGAGTTGAACAAAATTCTTATTAACTAGAGATAAATCTCATGATTATAATGAATATTTGATAACAATAAGGTATCAATAAACATGCAAACAAAATTGCAAGAAAAAACAGTATTTAGATGCTGCATTAAAATCAAATTAAAAACTTATTCTTCAGCTTTATATTCATTACAATAACACTTATTATAACAACAATATACAATTACAAACTATAACAATAACATAGAAATCTAATATAACAATTAAACTAAACACTAAAAAGAAATACTAACCTAAAACACACTATTCTAAAATTCACCCTGGATTGTATCTGGCGCAAAGGTTCCCATAACGCTCGCGGCATTACCTCTCTGAATCGCTAATGAGATCCTCTGCACCAGATACGAGCCAGCCAGCCAGCCACCAGAGATAAATTGGGCTTACGTCGTTATCAACTTTATTAAAACAAACACCTGGCAGGATACATAAACTGACGACGAAAATCATGATCGCCATTGTTGCTGATAGTTAAAAAACAGGTGCAAAAAATACCTGCTAATACTAACTACTAGACTTCTGTTTAACCTAAATTGCTGCAAGTTTTGATATGCATCCATGTATGGACATGGGTGTAGGGACCAGAAGATAGTGAATATCCTTTCACAGGAACCCGATTGACGTAGCACATTTTTTAACTTAATAGTACGATGCAATCTACAAAGACAGCGAGTTCCAATAATGACAGATACTTAATAAAAAAATTATCGAATATCTGTGATTCACGATACAGATTAGTACAAAGTATTTTCCTGCATGAAAAAAAAACCCCGCGCATTCTTGTTCTTTGAACAAAACGATTAGATACTTAAAAAAAGAAAAGGATATGAAAGAATCGTATTGTCACAAAAATTACACGTGAATTAAAAACTTATCTTTTCGACATCAGTTTAAAATCATCATGGTGATAATCATTTACGATTGAATAAGAATTTATCAATATGAAATATGAGGCGATACAAGTAAATAAACCATCGAGAAAAATATACTCGTTTTAAATATACATAGGTAGTACTCACTAGAATTTTAAAATTAAGAACGTTGTTTTTTTTCAGTGCTTTCGAACTAAAGGATCATCAAGATATTAAGTAAGATAAAATAAATTTCCTTTCATAATAATACGATAGTTAGAGATATGTAAATGATAATAAATGCCTACTATTATTGTTAATTCCAATTACCTACAGATGTGGTGATAATGTAATGAAAAGTTAATTAATTTTCCTTCTTGGCGACTGTTGTGCGAGTAATTGCGATAACAGATTTTTGCTTCATATGTAGGTATCTCATACAATCCACAACGTTCATGTTTTTTTTACTTATTAAAAAAAAACATAACATGTCCACATAACAATTAAGTATTATTTAGTGATGAATCATTTAAACATAAATTTTAATGTTAACATTATTTGTTTCTAATTTTTTCCATAGTAATGATTTGTATACCTAAATTTATGACGTTTGTAAACTTTTGTAAGTAAACTTTGTATGATAGTAAGTATAGAAAAAGTCCTGTAGTTCTTTTTTAATTTTAATCGCCAAATACCAAGATGACCTAAATAAAAAAAAAACGTTTCCTTCTTCGCAAACCTACAGAAATAGTTGGAGTCTTGTTTTGTTTCAATTTATACATTATTCGATACGCTTTTTCCTCTGCATCCTGTTCTTATCACCGATTCAGTTTTATCACAATCTAGATATTATTACGTGATTGGGTCGACATTTGGTAGGTGTGTACTTGTGTTTAGTGACAAGGCAATAAGCAAAGTGTCGAGTAATTTTCATATCATTCGTGTCGTACATATAGACATTACGTCTAAACTGAAATGTTTCTACATAAACTTAAATGTCATTCTTAGATTTTTTTGTTTTTTCCTTGAGATACCTTTTGGTAAGGACTTATCACTTCACGATAGAAACTACCATTTTTGAATTTATCACTATAAAATCGCTGAATTGAAGATAATATTAGCTCCACGGAGTTTGCATTATAAGCTATAAGTAATAATCTAATAATGTACCTACTGACGAAACTGTCTCTACGTTATTAGTAGGTATGTATTTACAATCATCGTACCCAATTCAAAAAAGAACCGAGTACAATAACTCCATCCTTTACAAAGCACAGTAGTCAGATACACATGTCAAACATTTGACACAGTCCGAACGTTTATTGTCGTCATTACGCCGCGCCGGGGCCACATCTGGGCACATCTGGGGATCTGGGCCCACGGGCGGGACATCTGGCCCCCAACGGGGACGTCAATTGACATGTGGCACCGGCGTTGCGATATTGCTTTTTTAATTTGTTCTTTTGTTTAGACTTTCAAATTTGGAACGGGATTGCGCGGCCGGCTAGATGTTTGGTTTTACAATACCAGTTTTAATTTCTTTATTGCCAGTAATTTAGAGTTACTTTTTTTTAATTTTTCATATTTTTATAGATGTTTTCTTGCCACAAAGCTTTGGTCTGCGCTAAAATATTCTACCTAAGTACAGTATTTTGATAAATACAAACAAATGAAATATTTTCCGCTTGCTATTACACGAAGACACTCATTTTTCTTGGTTGAAAATTAAACAAGACTGCCAAGCTGTTTCTGTAGTCCTTCAAACATTAAAAAAAAAGTAAAAAACGGTTTCAAAATCACATGTGACCCCAGCAGCATATGAACAAACAACCTTTTTTTAATGCAACTTCTCGCACCCTAACGCGCTTCAAAATAGGGTTCCGAATCGTTTACACGGAAGATAGAGTTGATTGGTTGTTCTATGCACTTGTTCGACCATATGGGGCAGTAATTCGTTACGCATATCCTTGTCACTGTCCGGATAGGGTTTAGTTTTGTTTGATCGGAGGGCAAATAAGCTTTGTAATAGTGACTAAACTTCTCAAATTGTTATACGAAACAAAGGAAATTATTAAGTAGGTATAGTTTGGTGGGCAGATTGATTTTATTGTGAGTAAATTGCGGCGATTTCTCGTCAATTTTATCCTGTGTTATGTCTAAGCTCTCGTGCTGAGTAAATAAAAAAAAAGTATATCGGGTTAGTTAATAAATTATGATCCGCCGCAAATGTCTGCTATTTTTTCATGTTTCCGCAACTGAGCCGGTGTAACTGACGTTAGGTGTGAGGTTAGTTTGCATCCCTTCACGTTCAATTCTACACTGACAACAGAATCACGAACAAAAAGTTGTAAATAAAGAAATTTACTATCCAAATAATCTACAATTTCTAACTTAGGATAAAGCCTTTCTTGCATTTAAATCATAAGGGCCGACTAACCAACCATCAACAACCGGTCCCTATACTTCTTTCATCTAACTTGAAAGCAAAAATTATGCTAAAATTGGCTTCGAAGTGTGGACTAGTCTTGGGTTTAACTTTATGCATGTACTTACGTATGTATGTACATATTTCTAACAAATTGAAAGTTTGGGAGCCGCTGCGCTGCACTTGCTCGCCGTGGGGTTCACAGGCGAACATGTGCCACGCACCCTTTCAGTTGTAGCCCTTTTTTTGCACCCTTTTGTTTTTCCGTGTGATAGCTACTAATATATTAATATTGATGGATTTCGTCAAGAAAACTAGTTTGTTAGGAGTCATGGGTGTCGTGTTTTTGTCCAGTTTAAAAAAAAAGAAACATTATGCCTGCTTTTTCATGCCTAGGTCTATCAAGTTACATAATATTGATTAGTAAATCTAAGTGTTCTGGTAATACTTAGTAGAGTCAGGAGTTATTCTGACTGGTTGGTGGTTGGTATGAATTTGCAAACGAATCTGAAACTTTATAAGTACGGTATCTTTTCCTTTGCCTCTATTTTTTTATATTCTTATTTCTATCTGGCCAGCGATAAAAATCTGTTTTTTTTTTCAGTTTGGACTTAGCCAACCTATGTGAAGAACAGACATAAAGTCGCATACCAATATCGATGGATGCAATGTTATATTTTTATAAAGGATGATATTTTATTTTACACGTTCCTTAGCAACTAAAGTGCTTTAATGTTTTATTGTGATTTTCGCCGGCGTTTTCAACATTTCCTAGACGACACGTCATTTCATGATAATAATTATTAAGTATAGATATGAATAAGTACGTATGCACTGTTTTTGCACCAAAACGTTTATTCGTGATAAAGTGTTGATATCGTCAGATAACGACATAATTACAGTTGAAACGAACGACAAACGAATCGCCTAAAGTTTATACGTTGTCCAAAGTGCAAATACACACATGACTTAAGTCAAGTATGCTTTACAGTTGGCTTAGCACGTAGAGTTGCGCGCGAGATAGACTATACCTGTCACTGTCTAACCAGAGACGTTAGAAAGTGACAGATAGTCTATCCCGCACGCTAAACGTCTCGCGTTCGTTCCTGTGGTATGCCTACAGGTGTTTAGTGAAAATGACAACGCAATTTCAGATGATAACCATATGAGCAACATCAACTACTTACTTACTTGTATTGATTTAGTTTATTTGAATTTTATTATTGGTAGCTCAGCTGTTTGAACTGTGGTCTCTCAAGCTGAGGGTCGTAGGTTCGAGTTCCAGGCTCGCCTCTGAATTTTTCGGAATTTATGTGCGAAGATTTTTGCGTGCGACTTTCAAACCCTTTGGAGAGCGGGAGATCGTTTAAGAATTTTCTTAATTAAATATATATTATGAATGAATGATATACTTAATCCTGATTCGAAACATCGGAAAGTAAGGAGTAGTGATAGTCGACGGCTTAATTTACTTGAGAGTAAAAACGACATAACGCTTAGACATAATCTGTAATTTTCTTATCACTAGCAAGCCAATCCATCTTAGATCGAATATTGGGACCCGCTGTAGAAATCGCGTCATATAAAATAAGGAATACCGTTTTAGATATAAGGAACCCTTGGAAAAATAATAAACAGAGCTGCGCAGACGCATCCAAAGAACTTCCGCTTCCGTCGTGCGTGTAAAATAAACCTATGACAATATTTATAACTTAAACCAGCAGCGCGATTGTCTAACGAACCAAAAATCTACATCGTTTTCAATTAGACAGTTCAAACCAAAAATCTCTTTGAAATTGAAACATTTCAAAGTCGACTGACACTGAAACTGTCAAATAAAAACGATGTAGATTTTTGGTGCGGCAATAGCGCTGCAGGGGAGGTTCACTCCGCATTTTAGGTACCGGCGAGACCTCGTAAAAGGTAAGCAAACAGTTAACGGTAGAAAGAGACAGAAATATTTTACGCCTAAAAATGTTCGGGAGCGGATCTTCTGTACTTGTATTACCTATTCTGCACTTAGACGTAAAGACTTGACAATAGGAAATAAATCCGTGAGTAACAATACAAGATGTGCATGCACCATTTTATTATTTTAGATGTTTAGATTTTATGCTTTAAAGAGAATGTCGCGAAAATGGCAACAACCAGTAGTGGCACTATCCAATGTGTTGATGAATTTGTCGCGACCCAAGTGATCTTAGAAAAGTTGAAGTCAAGATTTTTATTTTTTTTTCTGCGTTGAAATGTGCGCGATTTTATTTAAATACCTAAATGTCAAAGACAGCTGCTTAGATTATGTTAACTTTTTTTAGAATATTTTACAAAATAATACCAGTGTCTAAAAAATCATACAGGCGCCTTCTTATGTATTACTGATTTATTGTTTTAAAGAAATTTGTTTTACCTTTATTTTTTAATTCATCGTCTTCATCCTGATCATCCAGCTTACATGTACGTATACTGACAGATATCGATATAGTATGACAGAGCTTGCGCTATAGTAATTAATTTTAACATCTGGAAGACTGCGTAACTCACTACGCGGTTCAACTAATGCGGATGCGTTCGCTATCATATTTAATGATATCGCAAACGTGATGGTGACTTTTGAGCCGGGTACAAATATTTTTTAGCGATTTTTTTTTGCAAATAGTTTTTTTTAATTTATGCAGTTTTTTTTCAGTGTTGGAATGAAAATATCTAACTTGAGTGAGAAACGCGGAAGGCAGGATGTTATTGCATAGCGATAGTATAGACTGTGTGTTATATTTTTTTTTCAGTGCAGGAAATCGGCTTTTGTTAGTTTTTTAAAATTGTTGACTGAAGAAAAAGTCGCAGTGACTTTGAATAAAGATAGGTGTTATATAAAGGACCGTTATTATTTTCGAGATTACGAGATAATAGTAAAAAAGTAGATAATTATAAAAAATCTCTTATTCTTATTAAAAATCTATCTCTCAGAAATTAAATCTCTAGATAAAAGTTGTCATTCGAGTTTTGAAGTTAGTCAGAAAAGTTTTTAATTACATAATTTTATTGTGAAGTCACCTCCTTAGGTGTTAAATTTGATCTACAAAATTAATAAAACGAATATAAACTAAAACAAAAATACACACCTTTAACTTCAGCCTGTGTAGTTCCTGTAGCAGTAAAAGCTGACATTCTGAAACTCGTTCAAATCCAAAAATATATCACTAACAATCCAAAATCCGAACTGAACTCCGTCGGCACTTCAAAGGCAACTTGGCACGTTAAGTCACTTTTTTAAAATTTGAAAACGGAACACTAGATTGTCATTTCATTTTCAGATCGAACGCGTGTTTCGATTGTTTCGTCGAGTGATGTGATGCGATACGTGCGTTTGTATCGACGCACTGCGTTCGACTGTCGACGAGTGTGTTATAATATAAGTTGGCCCGCGCCTCGCCGAAGTAAAAAGCGCGGCGCCAGCCTCGTCTCCCTTGTTAGAGATGCGCCCCACTTGATATGATTGGAATTTTATCGTAAGTTTTGCTCGATAGGCGCCCGAACTGTTGTTTAAACTGAGTGGTTTGTATGTTATCGGCTGAAGTTTAGATTGTTTGGGGCGTTTTAAGCTATCGCGTTTGGATTTGGGGATAGAAGGCGGGTTTGTGATTTAACTGGTAGCTTAAGCTGATAATAAAGCTACTTGGGTCCAACTTTTTTTGGATATGTTTTAATTTTTTATTTTGCGATTCTTGGACGTTCTGCGAGCTAGATTATTTGAAATAAATTAGAACCAAATTTACTTTAAATCGTTAGCATTTATGTATACGACAGCTTCTTATACCACCTAAATATTATTGATAAAATGAGACGCCTTTAATTTTGTACCTCATTGGACTGACATGTAGTCTTACAGATGTGCCAAAGGAAAGTTTTGAAATCTGAGTAATTTTTCGCATACGAAAAATAAAAAGAATACAACTATGTAATATGCAACAAAAATGTTTATATACCAGATTGTAATGGTGATCGAAACTTTCCGTTTACCTGATTATTTTTTAAAATTTCCGAAAACTTTTCCAACATTTTAGAAACTCCGTTTGCGTGGTTTTCAAATAACCCATTCGAGATTATCCCTGACCAATTTTCATCAAAGAAAAATAATTACAAAAATGTATCGATAAATCCCCGCCCTAACGGCGGGCCGGTCGCATTCCCTGACCGGCGGCGACTTGTCGCGGTGTATCACACACACCGGCGCAACATTTGTTCGCAGTTGCTATTTCCACGCATGTGCGCGTGACTCACGCACGCATTATACGACAATTGACGGTGCATCACTATTGCATTTGAAATTCGAAATCTGAATTCGTGATTGAACGCTTTTGCTGTCACTTGCGAGCGTTGAGCTGGCTGAAAGTGATATACACTGAAATAAAAAAAAAACTGTGTTATTTCATTGTTTTATACTTTGCGTCGTCGGCAATGAACTTAGCAAAATTTTGTAAATTAAGTGGAGGTAAATTCGTACATCGCTTTTACCTGAAAAAAAAAAATATTGCGGGCTAATGTTAAATTGCGAAAGAGCGAAATTCAACGTTGTGAAAACATCTGCATAAATAAACATAGAAATATTACGGACTCTACAGTTGTATTAGAAAGGCTCTTCATGGCTGCTACAATTGACTCACTCTTGGTGCCTTACCGCTTCTAGTGGTCACTTGTGGCAGAAAAAAAAATGTTTACGGCTGACGTTTTTGACGGCTCACTAGCGACTTACGGCACTAGAAAAGGACAAAGATTCTTATTTCATACAATTTATTTTACAGTCTCTAACGTGGTTAGGTTTTAAGTAGTCAGTAGGAGTAAGTTTGTGCATCGCTTACATAAATACATAGTCACACGCCTGTATTCCCAAGAGGGGTAGGCAGAGCACATGAATTCGAAAATCCAGTGTCACGTTTAGCAATTTCAGGGTTTTTATCGTCTCTAAATTGAGATATTGTGAGTTATGCAAGTCACCACAACGGAGCTCTATGGAACTTGCCCCATCACTGCTATAACATGGAGTAGATAGTAGATAAACGTAATCCTATGGCATTGGTTCCCAACCTTTTTTAACTACGCAAGGGGTTATAAGCCCCCGTTTATCAGTGATAAAAATTCACTACCAAAAATTTAAAATATCAAAAATTAAATTTTATTTGAAAGCTGTCCTGTGTTGTCGGGATAGAATAACACTTTCCCGTCTCTTCCGTGGATGTCGTAAGAAACGACTATACATATAAGTTTAGAACATTAAACTACCGTGAGACTCACTCATTCATTTAATAAACGTGAGTTATCCGTAAAGTTTTCAACATACCTATAAGTTTAGGTATGCTTTACCTAAGGCGACAGACTAGCAATCACTATTGTACTTGTTTCATCTACGTTTGAACCTAAAACTGTCCTAATTGTGGCTACGGAATAGTCATTTTAACTATATCCTTTCGCACTCTCTACCTTTTTTTCCACACGCTCTATCTACCACCTTAGGGAATACATACAGGCGTGTATTTATGTAAGTAATATGTTTTTTTTATGTAAGTAATATTAATTACTTAGTATTTTTAGGGATGTAGGACGTATTCGTATGGTTTCGGGTGTAGAATAACACCTCTCCATTTCTTCCGTGGATGTCGTAAGAGGCGACTAAGGAAATAGGTAGGTTAAGATATATTTTAGGCTGTTGCCTAGACCTATCACCTGCCAACTTAAAACCTAAAAAAATACGCTAGAAGTGGCCACGAAATGTGAAATCAGGATTAGGTCTATGTAGCGTTTCGTGTGCTCTGCCTACCTTGTGAATACAGACGTGTGTATGTATGTATGTAGGACGTCAGTGATAGAATTCAGCCCAAAAGCCTCGTTTACCATATTCTGTAGATTTAGTGATACGGGATCCAGTTTCGCTGCTTTTTGCGCTCCGTTTCGGGAACGGTGCGCTTGCGCATACAGGTTTTGCCTCGAATTTTTAGGCGCGCAAGCTTGACGGAATAACCTTAAAAAAAAATTTCAATGCACATTTTTCTGGCCGAATTTTTGCCAACTGTACTTCATTGTCATCAATCCTATATAAGTGTACCTTTAATAGTCGGTTTTTTAAATAGCACGGCGCGACGGCAAGATACTTACGAAACGCTCCCGGCCGGTGCACTATGCGCCCTCTTTCGTATAATTCCGAATACTACAACCGATACCGTCACGCCATCGCGGCATGCCCCGCTTCCGCGTATGGAGATTAAGATGGCTTAGTGCAGTTGTTGTCAAACTGCGATCAATGAAAAATATAGAGCAGATGAAAAATGTTTTTTGCACAATGTTTGTTCCTTATAACATAGGACTTCCAGATAGCAGTTGAACCGATAAATCTAATAAGCGTGTCTTTGAAATAATCACTAATACTGGAGATAACAAGAGATAGCACTATCTTCAGCAAATTTTAATCTCTTTGATTATTTTACTGCTTGATGATGTCGCATGTTGAAATAAGTCCTATTGATAAAAAACCGGATTATTACCGCTTCATTGATACCGCGACTTTGCTTCCAGTCCATTCAATACAGATAGTATTTCCTAGATATTCATTGGGAATTAGTCATTTTAATGTTTTATCGCAAACCAACTCAGCTTGGTATACCCCATTATTAAGATTAGATTGCTGCAGGTGAATGAAAACGTCTCAATCAGTCAAGTCGTTAATGATGGGACTTGAAATAAAGTGGTTTTAATTTGTTTTGGCACTTAGCTTCTCTTATCAAGACCACTAAAATTGTTAAAACTTTTATGTTAGTTTCGGAGAATCTAGGTCGCAAACATCTATACTCCGTTTTGTTTAATCCAAATGAGGAATCCAAAGGTAAAACTGGAAATCATTATTGCAGTAACACTTATTACTGTTTGTTAAAATGTTCTCAATACAAACTGCATCACCACTATCATCAGGAGTTGTCATTTTTCTATCTATAGTAAGTTAATACATCGATGGGTCTAATGTTGGACAGTGCCATCGGAGGTTTGAATTTTCACAGCTTTAAGCATCCGCAGACTCAAGAATTTGGAACAAATTTCAATGCTATATCACCACAAGTTCCCGAGAAAAAGGATCTTGATAAAAAAACAAAAACCGGCCAAGTGCGAGTCGGACTCCCGCACTGAGGGTTCCGTACAAACAGATTACAACGCCATCTAGTGACAGATTTT
>BHDV01030609.1:129632-145832 GCA_005406045.1 Adoxophyes honmai
ACCCTTTCCCAGAGTCGACTCTTACGACACCCACGGGAAGAAAGGGGGAGGTGCTATTCTAACCCGGCACCACACGGGATACCTTTTTCATCTGTTTATTAAACCTGAAATTATGTTGAAAGTGGCCACGGAACGTTAATGGTCATGGTTTGTCTAATGTTTCGTGTACTCTGCCTACCCCATTAAGGAATACAGATGTGATTGTGTGTGCTTTGGCGCTATATCGCTCCGCGCCGCCTCGCTGTCGGTACGTTTAGAGCTTTATATCGAGCAAGTTTAAGTTTCTTTGTTGGTTTAGATTTACTGGTGACAACGAGTAAACTCCTAAACCTATTTCCTAAGTCACCTCACGACATCCACGGAAGAAATGGTTAGGTGTTATTCTAACCCGACACTACGTTTTATACAACAGGCTAGCAACCTGCTACTATTGCACCTCTTCCAACTGTTTTTAAATCTAAAAATATGCTAGAATTGGCTGCAAAGCGTGAAATAGTCTTATAGTAAATTAATAAGAAAATGCTACTTGTAAAAACTTACTTTAAAGTATGTAATGATTTTAGATAAAAAAAGGGCTAAAGTACCTCCCTATGACAGCGACAGGTTGCTAGCCTCTTCCCTAAAGCAGACCTAAACCTTTCCCACCCTCGTAAATTGTTCGAATTATCAATAAACATTACAGGAAGCTTTATTTTATACATCTGCCTGAAAATAGTAACGACTAATTAGAATTATGTCAACTGATTCAATATCGATTGATAATCCACCATACTTGACCGGCTGTATCAAACAAGAAAGAAAACAAAAGACTATAAATAAAATGGAACACTCGGCGGTCACAATCACAGAGCATTCTGAGAATCCCATTCATTATTCATCATCCGCGATTTTATTGTAGAAATATTTTTATTTATAACAATAGTAATTTACTCGGGGATTGTCTGACAGGCTTCCATAGGCATGTGGACCAGTCTTACTCATCGGAATAAGGAATCAAATGGACCAATGGGCCTACAAAACAAATACGTACAAAAGTCAATCAAGTGTGTACTAATACCGCACTTGATTGACTTAATATGCTTCCGAAATTATCATGTAAAAAATATACGAATATCTGAAAATATTTCCCGGCTTTTTTGTACCTCAGCTTAATAGCTTGACTAATGTCAAGCGCCTAGCATCGCAATGCCGAGTAACCGCGGGTGCAGGCGCGCGCCGCCTAAAACGAGACTTGCAAAGCCGTATAAAGTCGGTATAACCGTCTGAAAACCGATGAAACATTTGTATCCCACAAGTTCAAAAATGAAAATTTTCAGGAAATATTTTACACGTGTTTTCCTACGCACTTTAGTGGAGTTTGATCTCTGTACCTATCCGTGTTTTGTGGCCTACGAGTAAAATTTGTTTAGACTTAGATACCAACATAATGAAAAAAAGATTATGATTATGGCAAATGGCCGATGGGATCTTTTGACGTGCTTGAGTGGAGACCACGGACTAGCAAGCGCAGCATAGGACGTCCACCTACAAGATGGGCAGACGACTTAAGGTCGCCGGAAAACGCTGGATGCAGGTCGCTCCCAACAGATACTTATGGAAGTCTAAAGGGGAGGCCTATGTTCAGCAATGGATGTCTTAATAAATGATGACGATGATGAAAGATTATAAGAAGATAAAAGCAGGGAAGAAAACATAATCTATACATTTAAATGTATGTGTAATAGTAAACTCTTAATGGAAGATCCATGTTGTTGCAGGAAGGTCCTTTGTTGGATTCATTCACTCTGTCAAAATAACATTGTTATTATCTCAACGTCGAAGATCAAGATCGAGATATTGAAACAAGCACAAAATATTATTTTGAATTACAGTCCAACAGATAATGTATCTACGGATAATGTCATCCGGGTACGATGTCTAAATTCCATTTTATAATTTGATTATTAATGAGTGCAAAGGTTGCATGGATCAAGGTCTTTTGCTTTTCGAAACAGCTTTAAATAAAAATAAAAAACTGAAATGACAAGTATGACAACTGAAAATCAGTGAAAGCTCACAAATCGGTCTTGGACTTGCGTCAGTTTTGTGTGGTATTTTCCTTTAAAACTAATGTTTGAGCCAAAACATATTTTAATTGGTATCCAGGTATCTATTAATCCCGTCTTCACATTTCTACTGCTACATCGGGTAGTGTGAAGGTCGGTGCTTTGTTTTTTTTCTTAAAAGGTGTGATTTCAAACCGATTACTGTTTTTTCCTCCAAATGGCCTACAGGTGCACGCTCACAAGAATTGACAAAAAAACACATTGTCACTTCTAATTGACAATTCGGAGAAAGGCAATTTATGTCGTGACTAAACTTGATTTCATTATGATTTTGATTGGTGAACGATTTCTTGTACACATTTTTTTAATGATTTCTGAATTCCTTTTCTCAAGGCTCACTCAGTTCTTCTGATGATTAGATATTAAAAAGAGATTAAATTTAAAAGAGAATAATGAAATCATAATCCTTTTTCACCCCATGTAAAACTGGAGGATATACAGTATGTAAACTCACTAAAACCATTTATTTAAACCAGTTATCGCCCCAAACCAGTGTAGTGTTTGACCGCATTCTTTTTACTTATAAGTTGAATATTTTTAAAGATATCATTAAATCAGTGTTTAAAAATGTTACCTCTTTCAAAGTCGGTTAACCATAAGAATATCAGCCTGTGTAACACATGTTTACATTGAGACGCGTGAAGGAAATCCATTATTATTACAATAATTTGTGAAATTTTGTTACTTATTCATTAGAATATCTTATTTATCCATGCCCGTTTTACACTTCTGTTAATTTCAGTCACATAAATAAAAGTAAAAGCGAAATTATCTTCAATTTACCACGTAAACACATCGGTTTTGCTATTGTGTGACATTTAAATTTCACTGGTGTCATTTCATTGTCAATTTTCTTTTTCTTAATTATGCCATCAAAAGAGTTTGGCAAGCAAGCAAACTTAACTGACAATTAGTTTTCAATGTGACGTTTCTTCATTGCAAACAATACAATGTAATTCATGGTGAATTTTAGTGCTGAAGAGGTACTAGATATGGTGTTTATTTACGGGGAATGCGGACAAAATGGTGCGGCATGTCTTCGATTGTAGGCTGAGAGATTCCGGTAGCGAAGGCAGCCTACTGACTCGTGTATCATTGTAAGGGCTGTTACCAGAGTGCGTAACAATGAAAGAGCGGTTCCGGTTCGTACAGGTGGGCATCGTCCTCGTATTAACGTCAGAACAGGACAGAGGAAATGATCTTAAATCATTTTGTAGAAGATTCTGGCTACAGCACTAGAAGAGCTGAGCGGTTGTTTGATGTTAGCCACACATACGTCCACAACATTTTGAAACGAGACCAAGAGCATAATTTTTATGTGGTTAAGATACGTGCATTGAAATAAGAGGACCTTTTGCGGCGGATCGACCGTGCCATTCAAGTAAACTGCGAGTAAACTGGTTGGACGAAATTTTCGGCACTCAGAGTTTGCCAGACGTGAAGCAGATAGTGTTTAAAAAAGAATCGAGAATGGAAGAAGAAATGAAACAGGCCTTCAACAAAATCAAGCGACGAGCCCGGCAAGATCCAAATTTGCTGCGTCGCGTTCACAAAAACAACCACCGCCGCTTGCTTAAAGTCATTGCTAACGGCGGACGCCACATTGAACTACGTCGTATTTAATTGTGAGTGTGCACATAGCCTTAATTTTACTGACAGTGCTTGTGCCATGTCATGTGTTGAACTTGACGTTGACCCTTGACTTGACAACCAGATACCAGATGTTAAAATTGTAATCCAATAATACAGGACGTTATAAAACACTTCTTCTTCTTCTTAATGTGCCACTTCACTACTGAAGGTTGGTAGTCAGCTCCCCAAAAACACATACAATTTTAATTTTATTTTTGGTACATTTCGTCGTTAAAGTGTTAGGACGCCAGTAAGTTATGCCATTACGTTATTTATCACCTAAATATTCTCGGATTTCAATAAATGGTTTTAGTAAGTTTACATACTGTATATTTATTTATCTAGAGATATATCTTTTGGTCTCGTCTCCGGATGCATTTTCAATATATACTTTTTTTGATAGGAAAGCAGCAACGTTATAGATAGGGTCTTTGACAACACTAAAAATAAACTATAATTAATATAATATTTCACTTTCTTTTCATCAAAATATTATGAATTTTAGGAGGATTTTGTTCGATTAATTTCCAATTTTCTTTAACAATTTATCTGTGACCGAAACGCTGTGTGAATTCTGTTGCTACACTCGGAATGACGATGTCTTAAAATTTGACAGGCAAAACTAATTTAATGTTAAAATCGTAACAAATGTAGTCGCGATACGTAATGAACTAACGACAGATGAAATTGATTGGAATATGGATATGGATAATAAAATTAATATTGGTTGGGGATTGATTTGTTACACATTTTACCGAGATGCCTGGAATCACAATCGCTTTCTTCCGTCAAGCCCAAGTCGACTTCCGAGAGATATAGATTTAGGTAAGCTTTTGAAAACTTAATAAGTATTGTGCTGAAAATGGGTACAATAGTAGGTAAGTAAAATGTCAATATCATACTTTTGTCAATGTAACAGAAATTATACTTAGTTAAAGTTATGATTAGGTTATACCGCAACAAAATGTAACGGAGATGGAGAAAAATCATGGAGAGTTTTAAAATAAAATAAATACAATTCTCACCTAAAATTACCACTAAAACGACAAACGCATCAACTTTTTCAGCCGCTCCTGTGCGGTCCGAAATTGCCAGTGCAAAAAATTCTCCGCATAACTAATGACGTCATCAATTTTTCGGCAAATTCCGCTGGCAACACATGCGCTTGCGACACATGTCATCGCGTCATTTCCGGTGGCGGTGTCTTAGTAATGATATTCCTGACGATCTTTAATATTTATTTCTTTTGTTTCTTGGGGTAAGACTATTATGGAAATAAATGTGCTGAAAAATTAATTTAATATTAGCAAGGAAAAATATATGCCTACCTACTGAGCGGCAGAAAGTGGCCTAAAATGTATGACCCTAACATTGATGTAGGAGAGGCCTATCGGCCCTTAACATGATTGCGCACTTGGGAAATGTTCGTTTATTAATATAAACCATGTCACAAAGCAATAGAGTCCTTTTTCCGTGAAACCCTACATAGAGGCAAGTTGAGGACACGTGAGCCTGCAACAAGGGAGCACATTGTCTCGCTCACTCCTCTTGTCATTCTTGCCAGCCTAAAAAAATCTTTACGTCAAAAAAAAAACATTGCTCAAGAAACTTACCTGAAAAATTCATACAATAATTTTATTTTAACGGTTTTGTGTCAAAGAATTAGAATCGCATTAATTTATTTGATTTTAATATACACTTAATTTAATAGACAACATATTCACTATCAAGTCTACTTTTTTTGTAATGGTAACCCCTCAAGTCGCCATAATCCTTACATTGACCATGAATTTTTGCATTATGGGACAGTATTATAATTTAATTTAATTTTACCATTTAATTTTATTATTTTTGCGTATTTTCAAATATGATTATAATTATTTACAATAATTAAGACCCAGTATTAAGTTTACCCCTAAGGTAAACATGTCGAGCTAAACTCGTTTTATTTAACATGAGTTATCCGATAATTTTCAACAAGAGAAATGGACGACTAATTTTTAATAATTGTAAAGCGCTTTGAATTTACTACATACATACATACATATTCTCACGCCTGTATTCCCATGAGGGGTAGGCAGAGCACATGGATTCAGAAATCCAGTGCCACCCACGTCTAGCAAATTCAGGGTAAGCAGATGGTTAAACGTGATATTGCGGTGACAGGTTGCTAGCCCATCGCCCACAACACACTAACCCTTTCCCAGAGTCGACTCTGAATTTTGAATTTACTGATTGAAGTAAATAAGATTTATACGCTTGTAGATGATCAAATTTAACTTTTAAATGTGCATAAAAATACTCTAACCAACCCATCTGGGAATTTAAGCGTGATGTATGTAAGATTACGACATTGAATGTCCCATATTGCAAAAACTCATTGTCACCCCAATTAGAAAGGGACACGCGCATCTCTGCTTATGGTACTTGTCTTGGAACGGCCTTTAGTGGGGACCTCGCAGTCCTTATTTACTTAGTCCAAGGACCCTAACAAGAGGCATCACTTTAGTATTTTGTCGCAATGAGGAACTGTGCTGTGAAGTATGCAACCTTTTGATATTTTTGTCGAAACAATATCATCTAGTCTTTATGATCAACATACTTAGTTTTAAATTTTGTGCACATTTTATAAACAGATGCATGTAACGCCGTTTCTACTTAAAAAACAATGACGTTTACAGAAAATTAACACTTTTTTAAGGCTTTGATAATGTGATCCATAATCGGAAACAAATCAAGGTAATCTTGAATTATAATTTTTTAAGGAGCTCATTGTGACAATAGTTAATTCATCTTTTGACATTACTTAATCCGAGACCAAGGAGCCACATCCATACAAATCCATTCCCAGATCACTTATTTATCCATAATCTTTCCACTAAACTGTAACACATCTCCGCCGCAAAAAGACGAAGGAAACGACAAGTTGACAGCCAATGAGCCGGATGCCGGCTTTAATTAGTTCAAAATTGGTCCCACGTTTAGTGAACTCCTCTATTAAGCCGCTAAATAAATATTTGTGACTTTTTGTATGTATTCACGCTGGTAAAATACTAATTATTTTGTTTGTATTTTTTTTTCACTTAATTTATTTGTAGTAGACACTAGTTAAAGGCTGGAACTTAAAAATGACAAAGCATTCATGCGTTTTAAAAAAAAAACCGACCTGTCAAATTCTTCATATTATTATGACAGCTAATTTTGACATCTTGACGGGTACGTCGCCTAATTCAGTGTATACGTGTATAGGTGAAAAACTCAAGTAAGTCACCTGTTGTATGCAGTTGTGTACAGTTTGCAATGAACGACGCAAAAAATACAAAGACAATTACTTGATATGTATTGACAACTATTTATATCTTATCGTGACAGTCGTGTCAATTAAAGAGGACAGGAATAATGAAACTTGAAAGAAGAGCAAATAACGATTTTGCAAAACATACGGTATAAGTATTTCAAATTTTAAAAATATAATGTCTATTCACACACTTATTCACACAACAGGTGACTTACTAAGTTTTTCACCTATATCACGTTAGAATAACACCACTAGAAGTGTCTCAAAGTTGACAAAACAAAGAAAGCTTTGTAAAATACTCTAAAAATCCGAAGCAATTTCTGGAAGATATTCAAGCGATCATTTAAAATCGTTTTAATATTCCTAAAATAATTGTCGCTGATTTGACTAAGTAGGCAACTAGCCAATTCACACACCATAATTTCAAAGCCAATAAGCGCTAACCAAATTAAACAAAATGGCGTCCCCATAGACACATACGTCATGTTTTTTCTCCTGACATGACCCAAGCCCTGTGAGACGATCTGCCATAAATTATTAAAAACCTTAAACGTCATTCATCTGGTGCCGAGGGAGGAATGTTTGAGTTAATTTGTAGTCGTTCATATGTTCCCAGCAAGTAATTTAAGGTTAAAGGTATAATTCATTTAATTTAATTAACATGAAACTATTTTTTATAATATCATTTAACAGCAAAAGATTCTGTTCAAAGACTTATATTCTCTGAAACACGAAACGTTACGTTCTCTACCAAAATATGTAGTTGGAAACAGGTGTATTGTTTAAGTCTATGTACAAAATACTACTTACTTACGTAATTTGATTTCTATACATTTAATAACTCTCCTTGTGCGGTTAGAATAACACCTCTACCTCTCCATTTCTTCCGTGCATTACGTAAGAGGCGACTAAGGAAAGTTTAGGATGCTTCAGGCGCAGGCTACCAAACTTTTTTATGTTTTTAACCCTACTAAACAGCGTGAAATAGCCGTGTTTTTTCTTATGGCACATTTCGTGAGCCCAGCCTAGCTTGGGAAAGTAGATGTAATTGTATGTATACACTATACATGGTATGTATTGTACACTAATTAAAATCATCCATTCAACTCTGATTAAGCTATCGGTCTGGTGCCAATTTGTACTAATTACTATGTCGCTCTGGTATCAAACATAGTGCTTAATTTATTACTCGTTATTATTAATTTTAGCAGTAAAATTGTTTATGAGAGGAGCGACACTTTATGCGATAGTTTAACATAATAAATTGACATGTTATTAAGTTATTATTCATAATATTATGATAATTAGGTCACAATTTAAATAGTTTGATGTTTAGTAGGTTCTTGAATGATATCATAATCATATCAATGGATGTTATTTGGATACAACTACAGGGTGACTGATTTCATTGAGTACAATTTACATACGACATACAATCACGCTCGTGTTTCTGAAAGGGGTAGGTAGATCGTATCGTGACATAGACACAATCAAGAACTTTTTCACTAAGTCTTAGACTTAGACTATTTTTAGCTCAATCTTAGGTAAGTACAACTTATTATACACATACTTTATAATTAGCTCATTTTCAAGGAAATCTTAACGCTTAGGTGTAAATTGTAAGTGTTCGAAATTTTGACATTTCCTATTGTCTGTTACGACTCTACATCAACATAATATTAGGTACAGTACAATCGCTAATTTCTAGTGTTTTCTTTGATGCACTTGAATACCTTTCGAGACAGAAGTGGAATTGTTTAAGCACGTAACTTTTCACCGTGGTAGCGGAAAATTACACGATATATTTTGCTGACTTTAAACTATAAGTAGGTAGGTACTCAGTGTTTCTTGTAAGTATACGTACTGTTTCGAACTCTACTCTAACAGGAAATTAAGTCGTCATTTCTTAGCAATTTTAACAGAAATAAACGGTGTAAACTAAACAGATGTTCCCTTACGACGCTGTTCGGAGGGACATCATTCACTGCAACACGAACAGTTGTTTCGGAAGTCCGACATCCTGAAGCCGGGGGTTGGCAACCATTGGTCACTACTTTTGTGTTTTTTTTTTGTATTTTTAGTCTTTGATTGCATTTTGTGAGGAATGATATTGAAGGTATGTCTTTTACTTTACACGTCGTCGCATTTTATGATATTGCGGAAGAAAAGGAGAGTTGTTATTGTAGTGCAAATATTTCTACATATTTATTGTTTACCATTTTGTGGGTCTTGATCTTGATCACGTTGTCGTTATTTTTAATACGGTTTTATTTGAACTAATAGTAAACATGTTGAGTATTTTTTGCTGTGCTCGAATTATGTGTGAATAAAAATAATAGATAAGAAAAAATGCTTGTTCACAGTCACCTTTCAGACAAAATTTAACAATAAATACTTATACCGAAGTTAGGGATTAAGTCTGAGTTATTTATTAGCATTTTCAAAAAACCTTTACCTTTCAACTACCTAAACCTCATCAGATCTATAAAATTTTAGCGACCTAGCGTTTAGTGACTCAATTTTTTTATCGCAAGATCTAAAGATACTCCCTCGTCCAATGAGCGTTTACTGCGTTATGAAACCGCACCCACTACGCTTTCTAAAACCGAGCTGTGCTTTGGGTATTATGCGGCAAATTTTGGTAGTAGGTGTCAGCAAGAGCCGGCTGATGGTGTAAAAAAGATACAGAGCTACTGTTTGCGTATAAGAGCATGAAAAAGTTGTATGTATCACTTAATTATTTTTTTTTTTTTGAAAATGCATTAAGAACACTGGTAAAATGCACCGATTAAGGTCAATTACATTTAAATGAGAAGAAAAAATAGGGTATATTTTTAGAAACGCAAATCGTACAGTATACTTACTAGTACATAGTCTCTCGACATAACCATTCTTGAACCTATTTATTTATCCATAGTCGCCGTTTACAACATCCACGGAACAAATGGAGTGGTCATTCATGGAGTGTTATTCTAAACTCGACACCAATTGGAAACGCAGAAAGTAACTTATAAATCATAATTGTAAACGTTTAAGTAATTCAGTATTTATTGAAACTTACACTTACATTGCAATTCTGAAAAACTGATTTTAGTGATTAGTCTCACTTCTTGTTCAGGAAAATGCTAATAAGAACTAGCTTTAAACGTCAAACAGTACTTTTAAAAATAAAACACTAAGAGTTTACTAGGTAAAATATACAATTGTTATTTTTTAAGCACTGTAAAAATGTTGTCACTCCCTGTCAGTGCTGCTACCAACCGCGGCGAACGGAAGCCTTGCCTCCAAATTAGTCCGCGGCAGGCTGGCAACACTTGACCGGAATTATTTTTAATTTCTATAAATGACGGTGTTGCGAGCTTTGAAAAGATAATTACCTAAATGAACGGTTTGAGATGGGAAAAACTGATGCCGTAAATGTCGATTTTTCAAAATCTATAAAATTTTGAGATGTTAAAAATAAACCAAAATTTTATGTCTATAATAATGCCTTGGTGGCGTATTTGATGGCGTATCCCAGCTCGCACTTCTTTAATTCACCACAGGCTACCTCGATGAGGGGAAACGTCGTAAGGAAAGTCCTGCCCAGACTATGTAGGTATTTAAATAATATTTCAACGTTGTGTGTGAAATTACAATCTGAGGTCCGGAACCTAATAAGGCTCGATCATTATTATTGCTACCATAATTATACTTAAATTAGATCGACTATTTCATTAGTAGGTAGGATTTTTTTCTCAATGTAAAACAAAATCTACTCAGAATCAGGAATACAATTAATAAGGACTTTACCGGTATGTAGCTAAACATGTCCCGAAAAAATCCATTTTGTGACATTTTTTCACAGTTTTACATTTATTTATAGGGATTACAGAACGAAACCAAAAACTTGTGAAAAATTGTTGAATATTTTTTCTTTGCGATTCGTATCGATAGCGCCCATAATTTAGTCCTGTGTGTATGAAAAACCATGTTTTTTAAATTTTTAAAAAATACAGCTTCTCATAAAATGAAATGACCCAGGTACCTCTGTAAATCAAAAAATACCTCTTAGGTACCGGGTACCGCCAGTAAAAAACTACCACTCTTACCTATACGTACAGTCAAGGAAATTGATACCTGTGCCACTTTGAACCTTTTCATAGTGAGTTTCATATTGCTTTGATTAGTAGAAAATATGGTATGTCACAGTGACATTTCTTGTGAAAAGGTACAAAGTGGCACAGTAATCAATTTCCTTGACTGCACCTATAGATCCCAAAAAAAGTAAAAGCCATTGAACTCGGCAACTAAACCTAAATCAATACCACCCAACTGTATCCCGGCGTCAAGTGCGCGCGCGCCACTTACAAGCTATAATTACCGGCAATCTGTTCCCGCAGGATATCCCCGCCATCTGGCGGCTATTTGCGTGTATCTGTTTATTTATACCGATATTGTCTTGGTGTCGGGTTTACCACACCTGGCTTCTAAATTTAAAAAATCGAGGAAAGCGAATAGATAGTGACCATACTTCCTCCGTCTTGTACGAACTTCGTGTTTCATCTTGAATCTGCATTTTAATTTTATTTCTTTTAGTCTTAAGAGGAAATGGAGCGGTCACATTTTGTATGGAAACGTAGTCCCCTGATTCCTCGCTGGATATTACCCGTAAAACAATGATTTTTTACATCAACAATCTAATGATATATTAGCATGTTCCTATGTTTTCCTTTTTTTCTTTATTGAATTATTAAAGGAGATAATAATATTAACCTTCAAAAACACGAAAAATTGGCAAGTTTTTTTCGTTGTGTTCAAACCTCTAGAAACCAATTTTAACACAATTATATCAAAATATAAGAACATAGAAACACAGTTATGACATTTCTTCAACATTTAATGAAAAAACATATTTAATTGGTTAAGTTTTGGAGAAGAAATCAGGGGACTACGAAACGTTGTTTTTGAATAATTTTCATAGGTATTTTCGGTCCGAGCTGTAGTTGTTCTTATCGCACTCGACGTCGTCTGGGCAGGTCACGGCGCGACAGCAATAGATTTAGCAAATACCTATTTTTCAATTCCTTCGACCGGCATATTTCCTCTTAAGTTTCCAGGGTGCTACTGAAAATCAGCGTTACGGCGAGCCGCAACATCGTGCACGCATGTAGGTAGTTAGTGTTTTTTTATCTGTGTCAAATTGTCCTGGATCCTTAAATTATCTCACCAAATATCGCAGCTAAAATGTTAAAACGAATACCTACCTTATAGTTTCGCTCTCTTCTCTGTTTGTTTCAAAATCAGAATCATAATATTTTATTGTTTAACTGTATAGGTTAGGTAGGAATATAAGGATGAACAATTTGCTATCGACTTTATGTATTGGGTACCTAATTATAGAAAAATGATGTTACTTATCACAATTTTCACTGTCACTTTGATTGTAAGTACAGTAGAACCCGTTTAAGACGATCACGTTTAATACGATTTCTCGCTTAATACGCCACTTTACGCCAGTCCCTGCAACTTGAGACATATTTTCATACATTTCTTAACGCTTAATACGATTCGTCATCCCGTTTAATACGCCGGAGCCCGAGCCGAGATGCCCATATTGTCAGTCTCGAGAGATGCTGTTCGAGGCATTTGCCCCCTTCAGCGGGGTCTTTGGTCGTCTTCTGTGCTACGTCAAACTTCTGGTCCTCTATTCAGTGACGGCGCAACCCGGTTTTAAAAGGCGTAATGTCGGCGGTGTTCCAGTGGGCCGTCCTGAGCCGGCTAGTCACTCCAGGCGTGCGGAGTGGCTAGCCGTTCCAAGAGAAATGCCACTGTGTTCTGGCCGGCTTGGCTCTCCGGAATGAACAGGATCAGCCCCTGTGTCGGCACTCTCTCGCCTTCTGAAGTGTCCAACCTTCGCTCCGTCTTCTCCTTTCAGGGGGCGGCCGGTGACCGCTTGCCTTGGCCCAGCTGTAAGTGCGGGCTGACCTAGGCGGAGGCTGCCATCTTGGCTTTTTTGCCTCCGCGCTTGCCTTCTCTATTGACAGGAACAGCTCCCATCGTTGGCTTGAGATGAGGAGTATATGTATACCAAAATTAAAACATTTAGTATATTTTATTTTCCCTTTCCCGCATAATACGCTTTCTCGCTTAAGACGCGTTTTTGTTAGGGTCCCTGAGAAATCGTCTTAAGCGGGTTCTACTGTACCTATTAGGCATAGTGTTTTCATTCTCGCAATAAAGACTTGTAATCAATAAAATGTAGTTTGAGTTGAGAGGCAAAAATTAAATAAGTACTTATTTAATTTTTGCCTTATTTTTTGAGGTTATACTGTGAATTGTTTTTCTTACACACATACATCACGCTTGTTTTCCCAAACGGGTAGGCAGAGTATATGAAACACTACTAAATATCTAGACCACCAACCATGACGATTTCACGTTTAATAGCCACTTTTAGCGTAACTTTAGGTTTTAAGCTGCTAGCCTATCCTCAAAAATGTACCATAACCTATTCCCTTATTCACATCTTCCGACATCCACGGAAGAAATGTAGAGGTGTGGTGTTTACAGGATGTGAGACTTGTGAGGTTATTTTTCTCACCCGCCAAGTTGAAAAAAAAAAAAACAGAAGCTTTCCAATAGATTTTTTAAGACCCATAATTTCGCGTTCTCAAAACCCATTTTCCTTCCACATCCATATTTCGTGGAAAAGTATATAAACTTACTCGCCAACTTTCATAGAAAACAAAACACAATAGCTCAACCCCCTAAAGCCGCAGCTCCCAAAATAACGAGTGGCGCACAATAGGTGGCGCCACGTGTCCGCCACATGCCGCCACGCGCTGTCCGGGGGTCGGCGCACGCGCCGCTTATAGAGGGGGATAAATTAATGTGCGATTTTTTTGTTGTAGGTATCTAAATACTGGCTGGTTTGTGAATTTTGTGATATAGATAAGTTACTATACTACTGTTAAAAGATCAGCTTATATTAAGTTAGAGACTTGAGAAATCTTGATTGCGTGATGTAGAACATTGAGAATGTAAATTACGTTCGTCTACATACTACGTCCCGATTTTCAAACTATCGACGTTATAGGTTACTAGTGACAGATAATACACACGTACACACACACATCAACATCACACCTGTTTCTAAAGGACACGGACACGAACCTTTAAACCATCGTTTCTTAACCTCGGGTCGCGACCCAAATTTGGGTCGCGGGCTATATCGAGATGGGTCGCAGGACCTTCGGGACTTTTTGAAAAACAAACTGCATTTCATTTGTTTTTAATGTTTGAGTGGGTCGCGGGCTTCCAAGATTTTTGAATTTTGGGTCGCCAGGCAAAAAGGTTAAGAACCGCTGCTTTAAACACTCATAAACTAAAACAAGGACTATCAGATGTTTTGAACTTTCTGCCCTTTTAAACATGAAAATACCGTGAGACTCATTCAAAAGTGTAATAAAACAGATACACTCACGTGTTTATATTGAGATTAGCCCGACATTTCTCAATAATAGTGAATGTGATTACGAAAATAATATCGGTCGGCAGGTGACAGTTGTGTCAAGTACCTACTCAAACAGAGAAAGGGTAGTTGACGGCCGGTGACAGTTGCGTCAATCAGTCGCGTGGACAGAGCAGTGGCTGTGTCGCGTTGCTCCCGATGAGGGGTCACGAATTAGCCTGAAACATGTCGAGCTAACCTCGATATAAAGACGTTACTTCTTTCTTATTCCCGGTAAGGCAAAACGCTGATACATTAAGTGTTTGCACCGCACCAGCCATAAGAAAAGCAATCACAATTCACAAATTGCCCATAACCTCAATCATAACTTTGTCCAACATTGGACGTAACGTGTTGGAGGCGTTGGAGCCAACATTGGGACAAACGTGAGCCAGCCTTTCATCGGTTTCAATTCACAATTCGCATTTACTCAAATTACCATTCACTTCGATGAATCAGTGCACTATTAGCTCTAACACTTATCCATCTGAGCTTTTTACAACACCTTACGAGTAAGACCCTTCTTACATTGAGCTACTCTAAAATAACGGAACTGGTTAGTAGGTTACAATTACAAACCAGTTAGATAATACTACTCAAACGCAACGAAACTCAGTTTCCCAGGGAAACTCGGGTTCCATTAGCATGGCTACCAGCACGCCGCGTCTCTCGTGATCAGTTTAGTAACTTGTTGGTGACTAGTCGCTTCGTATGAAAACTTCAATGTGAATGTATGGCCGGTGACGCTCAAGCAACTCTTTATTAATTTCAGTTTGTATCTGGTTCTCTTTGAGTAGCTCCAATGCAGAAGGCCTAAGAGCTATCACAATTCGCCGATACTCTTTTGTCATTTCTTTCTACTGTTACTGAAAACTCACATTTGAAATCCGACTATCTTTTGTCACTTTCGCACAGCCTGTCTTTACCTTTAGTTAGAAAGGGATACGTAGTTGCTCGAATAGCCGTGCAGGTGTTTACGTATGGGCAAACAATCTGCATATGGAAGCGATGAGAGCGATGATATTATTGCGCAGACGCATGTGTTTGCCTTTTGTTTAGCGGACGCGACGGCCAGATGGGACGCGAAATGGTTGCTGGCATTTAGTGTTCAAAGTAATGAGTTTCGGTTGTTTTGTGTCTTCCTTGCCACTGGAAGCGGCATAATAGTCTTCATTTAATTATTTACGTGTGGTGCCGGGTTAGAATAGCACCACCCCCTTTCTTCCCGTGGGTGTCGTGGGAGTCGACTCTGGGAAAGGGTTAGTGTATTGTGGGCGACGGGCTAGCAACCTGTCACTGCAATATCGCGTTTAACCACCTGATACCCTGAAATTGCTAAACGTGGCACTGGATTTTTGAATGTGCTCTTTCTACCCCTCTTGGGAATACAGGTGTGAGAATACATACATACATATTATTATGTATGTATGTATGTATGTATGTATGTATGTATGTATGTATGTATTTAATTATTTTCATGGTTCTGATCAAATTGTGATTACACACGCCTGTGTTCCCAAATGAGGCAGGCAGAGCTTACGAAACGTGACATAACAAAATCATGACATGACTTCCAGTTTCATAGACAGTATTGATTTGATATCAAAATAGTATCTACTACTGACGCCATCTATCGTCTAATAATGTAACTAGCATATTGAAGGTATCTGTAC
>BHDV01030609.1:149846-163390 GCA_005406045.1 Adoxophyes honmai
TTCCAAATTTGAAGCTTCTAGGTCTGCTAGAAGTGCCTTAGACTTTTGATGATCGGTGAGTCAGTCAGTGAGTGAGTGACAAAATCAAGAAATTTGACCCGTTATAATTCTTAAAATACTAGTTCAAATTGAATGAAATTTGAAATATACGTGTCTTTACAATGCCTGCATGGTTACTGAAAATTTCAGTCTTCTAGTTTTATCCACAACTAAGTTACAGGGGGTCGAAAATGGTCTGAATTGCTTCGAGAAAAGGATGGTACGGCCGTGACGCTTTTTTGCTCGACTTGGTGGGGGCACGGCCGTGCCCCCAGATAGTGACAGGTTGCTAGCCTACCTGTCGCGTTCCTAAGCCTATTTAATTAATCGTCTTTTACGTCATCCACGAAAGAAATGGAGAGGTGACATTCGAACCCGACACCGACCAGGAAATTAAAATAAAAACTTGTACAAAGGGAAGACGGCAGATTGTAAAAAACGCAAAAGTAAGTCTACTAATTATTGTTTCTCGGATCGCGTGACGCGTTAAACGAAATGCCGTAGCCTTAACCACAGCCAATAAACTCGAATTCGCTGTCCCTGTGGTCCGCTCGCCTGCGCGTACGCAACGAAGGACTGGGCACCACGGAGGTAACATTAACTGGAGATGGCATAGGCACGTTGTCTGAAAATCGAAGAAATTGATTGGTTTCGTTTTTCTGACCTATAAAATCACTAGCAATTACGCTTAGTAAGATGAAAGTCACGTCTTTAATCGGGTTTAGCTCGACATGTTTCGGGCTAGACATTGAGGTATTACTACTAACGTTAGTAATAGTACCTCAATGGGGCTAGCCCTTCATCTAGGAGCCGCGCTTTTTTAGCACAACTACTTGTGCTTACGCTAATATGGGCGCAGAACTAACCTCGTTCCCATCATCAATTATCACTCTTTTTGGATCGTAATGACGACACTTGGGGTACAGTATTTACCCATGTTCTCTACCTTGCCACATCTATATCCCACAAGATCCTTGTCGCCAGCCACCGCAAAATCGATCCGAACACGCGGCCATTATCATCCGGAACGAAGACAAGGTGTACTCGCGTTAGTCCCATCATCAGCTGCATCAGGTGGACGGCGAAGAAAGGTGTTCAATAAAATTTGTATAAAAACGTATTCCAACCCCGATAGCCAGTAATTACCGGAAACAGGCGGCCGAATTAATTACACTTTAAATAGGTCAACGGGCGATTGTCTAAGGATTATCTAAGTGGTGTCTAACTTGTAATTGTGTGTTTGCAGAGGATAGTAAGGCATTGCATGAACGATGAATATCTACACGTGTGTAGTCTTAGCACGGCAACAAGCGCTAGTTATTTCGCGCGTGGGATAAACTACCTATCATTTTCTACCAGCTACAAGCTTCACGACAACGCACCCGCATTTTTTGTACGTCTAGTGCGTTGAACACGATCATGCAGTCATTAACGAATTCGTTTGCGAGTTATCGCGGAATTGTATGGAGACGTGTCGACCGCAGCAGTTGTGCAAACGTTCCGCTGGCGGCGCTCTCAGTTTCCATACAATTTTGCGATAGCTCGCAAATGAAATCGATATCGAATTCGTCATCGTTTTCAATACACTAGACGCTATGTCTCTAGTTAGTGACAGCTATAGCCTATCTCGCGCGCGACTCGATTCGCGGCATACGTAAGCGAAGTTATCCTTTCAAGTTGTAACTGATTTAGACAAAATTCGGTGAGGAGATAGTTTAAGTCACTAAGAAGGACATAATGCTACTTTTTATGTCAGAAATAAATACATAAGCACTTAAATACATCACGTTTGTATTCCCAAATAAGGTAGGCAGATCACAGGAAATGGTACATAGACAAAACCTATTATACACTTCTTGGTCAATTCTAGAATTTTTTTTTTTTGCGTGTGGCGTCGGATATAGAATAACACCCCTCATTTTTTCCGTGATTGTCGTAAGAGTAAGAGGTGCCTAAGGAAATAGGTTAAGGAATGTTTTAGGCGACAAGCTAGCAACCTGCCAACTCAAAACTTTAAAAAATATGCTAGAAAACAAAAAAACATGTTCCTTTACATTCTACATAATAAGACCTTAGAGTACAGAATCCTAAAAACCAAATCAGACCACAACAAACAGACAGACAAACACAACGTCAAACTTACAACCCCTCTTTTCACCAGGGGTTAAAATTTCGTTCGCCCAGCTGTCTGTTGAGCCACGTGCGCGGATAAAAAATAAAATAAAGAATGGCGGGGAAGATGGCGGCTCCGGTGCACTTGACATTTCCAATTAATTTGCAGGACATCTGTGCCGTAAGGCGGCCCATACATTGACAATCATATTGACAGTCTTATTTGTGTAGTTTGTCGACTATTCCTAAGCCCAGAAGCTTCAATTTTACTGGTTCAATTATTTATAAACTATTCTCTTTGGATGGTTAATTTACACATTATACTTCCGAAATTATTTACTATAATTTATTTGCATAATGCGCCACAATAATGCTTCGAACTTACTTACTTTTATCACACATACCCGATAAAAGTATCAGCTTACCTACTTATTAAAAATGTGTAATTTTTTTTAACTCCTTCACTTAAGAATTCATTCACTGCATAATCGTACTCGAATCGATATGGCCAATAACTATTGTCAATACTCTACTGACAATCATTATTGCAAGATTTGCAAGTGTGTGGGTCGCTTTAGCAGCTGAATGAATCGTCGTTCGATCGTGCGGATTACGTACTGGGAATGACACAAGGACCTCATTCGGGGCACGTATTATACATTACTTACGTGAACGCGCGCCAAACAAGTGTCTAGTTTTTTTAATGAACAATTTGCTGACTTCTCGTTTCAATGGCTTGTATCTCGTATTTTATTTTAATTACGGACTGCATAAGTACAAGGTGCTAGCTGTCATATTTGAATTAAATTCCTGCATTTTATTGAGCTATTTCTAGGACATTTTTAGTAATCAGCCTATACTGTCACTTGTCAATCGATTTCAATTCCAATTTCAAACATCTTCGTCATACTTGATTCACACTCGCGCGCGAGTCGCGAGACGAGGCGCGAGGCGAGGCACGAGGCGAGAGTATAAACAGATGCTCGCGGCTCGCCTCGCGCCTTATACTTGTTTACACTCGCGCGAGACGACGCGCGAGTCGCGAGACGAGGCACGAGGTGAGAGTGTAAATAGACGCTCGCGGCTCGCCTCGCGCCTCGTCTCGCGACTCGCGGCGCTCGCGTCCAGAGCGGTATTTTGGGCACGAGTCAAAGGACCTCGCAACAAACACGAGCGTGGTGTTTACATTCGCGCGCTCGCTTCATTCGAGGTTTAGCCCATGCGCAAGTTGTGGCTTCAGTAATTATGTGTCATTACAGATACTTTGGATAACGAATCGCAACCGTTATTCGTTGGTAAATAACGTTATGAAAACTATATATTTTTGATAACTATCTATTTTCCACGACGACGTCGTAGCAAAGTTTCAGTGTGTTTAGTGTTTACGTTTCAGCTATGAACTATTTGTCACGTTCGAAATTCAAATTCGTAGAGCGGTAAATAGCCAGATACGGGACCGGGCGAGTTGACCCGGTTGCGTCTGTTCACATTCACACGGTATTTTGACACTGTTGCTCCAAGTGAATATTTTTGAAAAAAATATATGTTATAGAATATTAGATTCTACATAACATAACCAAAATTGGTGGGTGTCGCTATCTCGGAACATTTTTTATTTATTTATTGAAGACTTAAAAGTGAAAATTTCACTACTTCTAAGGATATTTGGAAATCAGTTTTTTTTTCAATAATGCATCTTTGTAACTTACATAATGTGTGTAAGTTTCAAAAAAATCGGTTTATTCCAGCAGCATTCACATATTTCCGCACTTCCGAATTTTTAATAAATTAAAAATGTTCAACCGAGTAGGTATCCGTACAAGGCACATCTAGTGACAATAATAAATTATTATCTGCAATATGCCGTCGAGTAAAGAGATTTAATATATTTTTTGTAATATTTTCGACATTCTAAAAATATCACTAAAAATCACCAAAAATTTATTTAGTGATTTTTATTTTAGAAAATCACCGTTTGACTCTAAAATTTCACTAAATCAAAAAATAAAATCACCAAGGTGGCAACACTGACGATAGTGTGAACAGACATCTCATTTTCTATCGATCAGGCCGGCCACATACATTCGGAATTTTTCCGTGCGGATTTCCGAACGGAAAGCTTGCGAATGTTCGGCAGTCCATAGATTTTGTATGGATTGACTGCGTTCGATTTTCCGATTCGTGATTCCGAACGGAAAAATTCCAAATGTATGTGACCGGCCTGACGCGAGGCGAGACGATGCACGAGGCGAGGCACGAGGCGAGGTACGAGGTGAGAGTGTGAATGTAGCATTACAATTTTTTTTTTAATGTATAAACATTTATTAGTTGTAGAGTGGACTAATCTGTGGGCTTAGTACAGCAACACAGCACAGTTTCGCGTGGGATAGACGACCTGTCACTTTCTGACGTCTCTCTTTAGACAGTGACAAATAAAGTCTATCTCGCACGCAACTAGCAAAACCACTCAGCCGTGGATCTCTTCCTTTCAACATTTTGGACCGTAAAAAAGGATAGGAAGTCAGCGAAAAGAGAAAATTCTACGACTTTTAACTACAGGATCTGGTGGGAGGGCGAGGTTTCTCGTTACCGTTACATCAGGTTAGTAGTCCCCTGAATGGGGCCAATTATAAATGTTAATTCATGTTTTCTGCTCATTTGCGTGAATTCAGGCGTCTCCGTTAATTGGCAACACTAACAACGAACAAGCGCGCATTCAGCCTCTGACGCAAGTGCGAAGTTCTTTTGAAATTTCAACGACTTTTTGCCATATTTTGCTACAAGAGACGTAAGTATACTTGCGAAGTACGATGTCAGTAGATTGATGGGTGAGACATCTAATAATGACAACAGTAAAACGATATTAAAGCACGGAACATCACATTAAGCATAACTAGCTAAAGTCGCTGTAGTTCATTGATAAAACCAAAAACTTCAACAAATTGTAACCCAAGTGGGTTAGTAGGAACTTAATATTTAGGGTCACTTAAAATAACGTAATTTGTAGCCAGCTTAGATCGGCTCTTTGTACTTCTACTAGTAGCCTAGCTGTTCATCGGAACCGAAAATAATCCGATCCTTCTCAAGACGCATTTCAACATTGACCATGCAAAGGGCATCGATGGCTGGAAATAAACAAATTCTATTTTCAAATTGAAGCAACGGAAGTTGTAAATTAGTCTCTAAATCTGCTTCCGTTGGGCCTCCTGCTAACGAACAGAGTAAACGTCAGAACAATGACTCATTGAGCGGGATTACAAGAAGTGTGATATTGACCCGCGGCTGTGTTATCTGTGGCGCGTGTTAATGGCCAGTATCTACCTTGGCTTTAAAAAATATAAAACGTCAGTTCAAGGATGAAATTTTTTTAATTCGAAGAAAAGGCGAAGGCTTTTCGCACTTTGAACCTACGCAAAGTGTAGGAACCTATACTAAAAGACGTATGTACTTACGTAATATAAATGAGGCCTTATACTTACTGCATTTAAGGCCCTGTGCAGACGATAGACTATCCGCGACGGACTTTTTAGTCTGTGAAAATAGAATCTATGGAATTATATGCAGTAATGCACACGACGCGCAAAAAGTCCGGCACACAATGCATAGGTACAATCCAAGCAGACTTTTTGTGAGCTGCAGACTCGATCGCACAAAAAGTCTGTCGTCTGCGCTGCGCCTTAGGATATTCAGCCTATACTCTAAATCTAGTATTTATATTATGAATAAATTGTAATAATTTTATAAATTAAGTAGCCTTTTCATATAAAAATTTACTGTATGACTGAAATTATTAGCTCTCACTTCTGTCAATCAAAAATTTAAGGCCCATGGATTTGGTTTAGACAAATATTTTATTCTCTACCTGTAGGTCCGTCTGTGTACTACCTATGTAACAGGTAGCGAGCGGCTCTTATTCGGCTGAAACAATAGTCAGGCGAGATGCGCCGGCGCCGCTGTCGCTATGCCCTCGATAGGGTTGCCCACGGATCAGAATAAAAAACCTTCTTTATTCTGATCCGTGGGGTTGCCAGTATCAAGTGTTATAGTAAAGGCAGAGTAGTAATAATACATACATATATACATCATGCCTGTAATCCCAAATGGGGTAGGCAGAGCACATGACTATTTCACGTTTCAGGCCACTTCTAGTAATTTTTTTTAGGTTTTGAGTTGGCAGGTAACAGGTTGCTAGTCTGTCTTATACATACGACATTCGCGGATGAAATGGAGAGGTTCTATTCTTAACCCGATACCACACGGAGTTATAGTACGGAGGTTTTTTTTGTTTTATTTCTAAGGCTGTGCGTAAGGAAATCTATTCTCCAATGGGATATACAAATAACAATTGATGTTACTAACTGCTCATAGTAATCAATGCGCTATTGGTCTACTAAAAGGAAGACAAAAAAATCGGACAAATTCAAATACAAAGCATAACAATCGCTGTATGAAATTTGACTTCAAACCGACAAAGCTACACAAATACCCAAATCAAATCATATTTGACACAATTTTTTCAAACGATCCCATACCCATATTTTGCGTTCAAAAATCGAAGCAATTCAAAATTATGTTCCTTCGATTGACACTTCCCTGACGCGCGTCGGGACTGAAATACGTGCGCCATCTTATTTTGAGCGGTTGCTTTTTGTTTTATAAAAGTACGCGTGTTGATTTAGGCGGGTGACAGCCCTGCGCGATGCATTCCAGTCGTCTGCGCAGAGTTAAGGTGTGATTGAATGATCTTGGTACATGTGACATAATTTTTGTTACATGATTTTTTTATCCCTGTGTGGTGTTGGGATAGAATAACACCACTCCTCTTCCGTGGATGTCGTAAGAGGCGACTAAGGAAAATAAGTTTAGGTATGCTTTAGGTTAGGCGACAGGCTAGCAACCTGTCCTGTCACTATTATGCCTGTTCTACCTGTTATCAAATCTAAAATTATGCTAGAAGTGGCTGCGAAGCGTGAAATAGGCAAGATCATGGTTTTGTCTATGTCACGTTTCGTATGCTCTGCGTACCCCGTTTGGGAATATAGGCGTGATTGTATGTATTGTATGTTTTATAGTTTGAATACAAGTTAGAATACAATTTAGTTAAAAAATATATTTTTTATTAAATGGTTTTTACGTAGGTACATCGATCAATTTGTATTGACGTGACATTGAAAGTACCTAATTGAAGAAGTATTTGGCTGTTTTGAACCTAGCCACCTAATCAACGACACGAGTTTGCCAATACGGGTCGATACTTGTATCTAGAGTAAATTCGCTACAGACAGCTTTATAAATCGCGTCAGTAAATAGAATTACGCCTGTTCATTTCTTCCGTGGATGTGGAAGATGTAATTACCTATAACAGCTGTTTAAATATTTACACTAGTAATGATTATATTACATTAAAAAAAAACATAAAGTATCAAATCCATCCGGCCACGCTACACCGACCGGCGCAAGAGTGGCGCTTCGACGCGCGGCGCTTTATCGATCGCCGCCGATTCGTGACCGCCATGTTTGCTCGCCGGGATCACAACTATAAAAATTATTACAGATTTATCGAGTTAACACTCGTAACCAAAAATTGAAAGCGTATTAATTTGTTATACCCGTGGTAAATTTGTGTGTGGAGGGTATTCATTTTTTTAAAAGTGCCTACCTACTCACAGTGCTGACTTTCTATAATTTTAAAGGGCGTGGAATAATTACTATACTCCGTTTCATATAACACTAGATATTCGTAATGTTTAAATCCTCACACATAAAAAAAAAATCAAGGCGTCACCCCAAGTGGTGACACCATTTGCATTGAGAACATTGTAAAAAACAATAACAGGTAAGTGTCATTTCCATAATGATTTCTGATACCTTTGAAATCCTGAGAAAAAATCAAATTCAACGGAGCAGAGTTTCAGGACCAACGTGTAGCCCCATCTGTCAAATTATATAAAGCTAGGTACACACAGTACTCGTTAATAAACTAACAATAAAGCCCGACACACATTACCAATCTGTCACTTTTACGATACGCCGTTAAACGTCATTCACACATGTGAACATACTCGTAAGTAGCAATACCCCATTGCAACCCCTAAACAGGTGTAAAATAAAAGCCAATACAACCCCAACGGTATAAATGTAACGCATATTAGTCGCGCATGACCGGAGAAATCCAATCCCGGTAGACAGGTGGCAAAAAACTTGACGAGGGACAACACTTTTGGAAACCCAAACGGCTTATAGTCTTCAATCGACCGTTGAGATACGCCTTTTCGGCTTTGATCCGTTTTTCTAATTGCGATTGCGATAACTATCGCTTATCCCACTTCAATTGAAGTGTCAAATTGTAAACCTTTTAAAATGGGACTAATACGCTCCCTTCTGAATCCCGGATAAGGGTATCTTTAAGGCTAGCATGAATAGGCTAAAAAAAACCGTTACGTCTTAAGAGTCATGTACACGTTTCAGTTAAATCATTGGTCATTCAAAGTTTTGTGCACAAAAAATTACAGAGATGATTATTATGAATCAGTGTCCACATAATAAAAAAAACAGAAGAAATTAATGATATTCCTTCAGTAACACACATAATTGGTATAAACACAAGCCGACTTTTTTACTTTGGTACCTGTGCAATTGATTTCTGATTTCTGTTGACATGTATAAATTTTCGAACACCTTTTCTTTACCGACACACTAATAACCTAATGGCAACTGCAAGAAACACACTAACAAAACTTCACACATATTATTCCTCAGCCGAAACCCCCATACCAAACCGCAGCGCAGGCGCCGCCATAAACTTATTTTTTGCCCATTCTGCACCTGCAACGGGCAAAAAATAGCCGCGAACACTTGTGTTTTGACAGCGGAACCCTTTGAGCGTTTATTGTGTGAATCTCATTGTGCTGGACGCTCCTTTTTGCCTGTTTAATTGGGATGTGTGGATTCCGATAATTCGTAGAAAATTTAGATTGGTTGTGTGGAAAAAACGGTTTTCGGCGCAAAAAGACATCGGGCGATCGCTGGTTGTTCTTCAAGGTTGCGTTCTTTCACGATTATTTCACAATTATGGCTTCATTGTTTTTCTCAAACCACAGAGATCGAACATAAGACAACACGGCGTAAAGTGGCGGTCGAATAATTTTTACATTTTTCACAAAATGTTTTTAAACGTCTCTGTAAATATGTAAACTATCTAAAGCAAACTGAAAATACGGAGCGAGAGCGTCGAGTCTCTTCTTCGTCCAATGATTGATTCTTTGTTTCTTCCTTATTAACTAGATAAATGCGGAAAGAAACTCTGCCTGTATTCACGCTTTAAGCGCTGGGCCGATTTCGACAAAAAAATGTTTTTTTCGCTGACGGAGTTGCGAGAAACAGTTTAATAAGTCCATAGCCAGATTGCGATAATTTACTGCCCAGAACTTTCGAAAAACAAATAGCTTACGCAACGGTTTTTCCCAAACCGTGGGATACTTCAACAATGATTGCTAGCCCGTAATCATCGAAATTGCATGATCCATATCAACAATGCATCAACTGATCAAGTTTACACGGTTTTCCACTTTCACACAACATTTTAGGTGCAAATTACATTTTGTTCTTGCGTTTCTCTGATTATCGTTTTGATTTTTACGTTTCGTCAAGCTAGTTTGCCCGGCATTTTTAAACGGTTTTACTTAGCTTACCCCGTTTGTTTTAGACTTTAGTCTTTGGTCTTTGTTGGTTCAAATTTAGAAATGGAAATTTCACCCTCTTTCCGTCAACTGATTGATCTGAAATTCGGTATGCGCTTTTAGTTGTGGTGACAATACAATAATGTACATTCATTATCATTGTAAATTCAAAATGGCCGCCGCTACAAAATGGCGGATGACCTAATTCTTATCTACCCCATCAATATGGGTATCAATTGAAAGGTCTTTGCAAGGAGAATACAGTGCACTATATCAAATTAAAAAAAAAAACTAAAAGCTCGAAAAAAAAAGTAAAAAAAACTTTTAAGTAAAACGGTTTTATACACATTGATTAGACTAAAATAAAACCGTTTTACTTAAAAGTTTTTTTTACTTTTTTTACGGAAATAAGAAGAGAAAAATATGCTAAGGAGTACTTACATTAAATTACTTTATTATGCTTTTTACAGACCTACAAAATAATTCATCATGAAAAAGAAAAGATTTTTCATACAAAAATTTAGGTTTATTTAATGACACTCAGTTCAGCCATCTTGAAACGCGCAACCGTGGTCACTGCAGTAGCTCCAATCATTTGGCATTACAAAAGAATTCGGTAATCGGTAGCCTTCGTCACGCGAGCGTTCCAAATTCAAATGCAATTCGAATTCTAATTTGTCCGGAATGTGGCGATCAGTAGCCAAAGTGGCCAGGATTACCAGGAGCGATGGCTTTCTTAGGGTCCCTTTGCTTTAGAAGCTATTGTCTTTTAGTTACTGCCTTTTTTATCCTCATTAATATTTTATTCACTTTTTAGCTATCAGACCGAATTGCCAAGAAAAGCGGAGGCCTTTACCAAACAGTGGGGCACAATTTTAATTACTAAATAAAGCTGCATTCATCTTTTCATATCCGTTCCTGAACAAGTATTCTTTAATTATTTCTGAGATATTAAGTAGATTAGTAGGTACGTTGGTTTAAATTTCAGTAGTTTCAGGATATAAGTTTGTAATTTTCAATAGGTAAGGCAATAATAACTTAGGTATTTAAAAACCGATTGTCATAGATCTTGAAATACCTAGAAAGGAAAAACTAAACATTTTGCGTCAAGTAAAGACATACAGAAAAAAGTTGACAGTGTTTGATACTATTTACAAATTACAACGGCCTCAGTATACCGATAAAAAAGTAATTGTCGAACCAAAAACTACGTCATTATGTTTATCGAGGCATGTTTACAATTTTCTGTAATATTATTTTACTTATAAAAAGCCCTCAAGTAATGAATACATGCAATTCTTTTATAGTCTACGTGCACCATACGGAACCTCGGCTGTAAGAAAAGCCCCCAACACCACAAAAGCTAGCTATACACGATCGTGCTGTCTTCGGGGCCGGCCATCTGCGCACGGCGTGTGAACGCGCCTCAGGCAGCATTCCGCCTGGGCCTGCTCACCTGGGAATTTAAAAAGTTAGTGCTCGATTTTTAAATTGATCGCGAAAGGTGAATGTTTTAGGCTCGCAACGATTTGAATGTTGAAAACGGCCAGTGTGATTGCCTGCTGAGAAAGATTGCCTGGCGATATTGACTTGAAAAAAAAAAACTTACTTTACTTACCTACGTTATTTTTCACGTTATTTTTCAAAATCTAAGATGTACTTAGTATAATAGTGACAGGTTGTTAGCCTGTCGCCTAAACCATACCTAAACCTATTTCCTTAGTTGCCGCTTACGACTTACGACATACACGGAAGAAATGGTGTTTTATCCTAGACACGACACCACGTTGTCTACATGTACAATTATTTACATGAAAGTAGATAAATTTAGACGCTCATTTCATAAACTTACACTCGTACATTAATGCCTATTATTACGTAATAGCAAATAAATATTATTTTATTTTGTGTGGTCAATTAAAACCGTTGTAATGCACATGTTCTAATTAAAAGAAATTGCGTTAGATAGCAACAGTAGTTCTTCGGAAACGGTCGCACCTGCGATTGTTTCCCTTCCCTTAGTAACGGTAGGGAAATATTATTCGTTATAGGTATTGTGGTAACGGCGTGGAAATGCCATGTGTTTTGTACCATTGCTATTTTTCTCTAGGACACGGGTCTAAAATAGCACCTCTCTATTTCTTCCGTGGATGTCGTACAGGCGACTAAGGAAATGGGCTTAGGTATTCTTTAGGCGACAGGCTAGCAACCTGTCACTATTATACTACCTCTAACATCTGTTTTCAAACCCAAAATTATGCTAAAAGTGGCTGCGACGCGTGAGATAGTCATAATTATGGTTGTGTCTGTTTCACGTTTCGTGTGCTCTATTTCCGTACAAAGTGCGCTCGAGCAACGCACAGACATCGCTCACAGAACCACCCCGAAATGCTGCACATACATGTAAAGCATGCATCCATACATAAGTAATGTGAATGTGCTATGCTCCAAACGCACTGCCAGCGGAAGAGGTGTCGGGTGTAATACTCCAACTCAAACGAAAACCAGCAGGGCTGTTGTTTAACGCATTAAATATCAACATCGGTTTCACGGAGGAAAGCGATCAAGATCTCGTGTCGCGGTAAAATGATGTCGTATAAAAAACTGGATTACGACTGTAGTAAGAGCATTTTTAGAGCTTACGCAAAACCAATTCTTATTAAATGATTCGTTCAATTTGGTTTAAATGTCTATGTCTAGATTTTTCTTAGGAATCTGGACAACATCCTTTCAGAGATTCCTTTGTCTCTTGCTATACGATGTAATTGTTTATTTAATTTAATTAGGGCTTGTTTTGAAAGTAATCCATAGAATCCGTGAACCCCGTGACCACCGTACCTCTAGCTAAGTGTTCTTCAAGAAGGCACCTTCACCTTCACAGTACCATCACGGCACCACGCCGTTCCCGCTGTCAGTTTGTTTAGAACTCACCGCGTCGCGCCGGTCTGCTTCCGCTGTCACTGAGTTTGGAGCTTAAGCGTGTGAACACGCCGGCGGCTGCGCAGTACAGCCCATGCGAGCATTCCAAGCCATTATCCTGCTTGCTTACATCTGTGCTCAATTACCGCTAAGTCAGATTAAATTAGGTATCTGATTGATGCAGAGGATTAGACACTTAATGAGAAAGAATTTTGATGTACTTTTACTTACATACATACATACATACATATTCTCATGGCTGTATTCCCAAGAGGGGTAGGTAGAGCACATGAATTAAAAAATCCAGTGCCACGTTTAGCAATTTCAGGGACACCAGATGGTTAAACGCCAAAATGGCCATATTGAGTTATATATATATTCGGAATCAGCGAATTTTTCTGCATCGATCTGTCTAGGTTACATTGCGATTGGAGTACTTTGATGGCGTTTAAGTAACCCGTAAAAATGGGGTTTTTTTTTATTCGATTACTGAAGTGACACACTTTTCGCCCTTTTTTTACATGTGTCGCATGAGTTATTTTTACTTACTGAATTAATGTACATACATCAACTTAAGTAAAATCTACAAATCATTGTTGTAGAAGTATTTGTCCTCTACTCGATATTTAGGAATAACTTCGTTTAAGTAATTTAGACCTTTGTCATATGTAATGAGGCATGGCGGATAAGAAATTTTGCCCTCATATTATCATCGAGTAAACGGCGTGTACGTAATTTAGCCTTACTCTAGTAAGTTTGTGCTGTCAGCATCTCTGCTGTATGCATTTTTATCGG
>BHDV01030620.1:0-40415 GCA_005406045.1 Adoxophyes honmai
GCAACCTTCAATTCCGTCTCCCTTGGAATACCTCGCCTTAATCGGGTGTCGTAGCCGCAGTACATTTTATATGGAGCTGTTCACACACGAACGACACGCGTGTCGCGTGGGTGGCTAAGGGCCGGCGCTGACTGTCGGCATGGCACGGCGTGGCAAAGGATTTTGTTACTGATCTGAGAAAGGCCGCGGCATGCCACAGCGTGCCGAAGCATTTCACGGGTTATATTTTTGGATGCTGCGGCACGATTTGCCGTGCCGTCCTCTGCCATGCCGGCAGTGAGCGCCGGCCCTAACCCGAAACCACACAAGGTTCAAATAAAATAAAATTTATAAACAGCAGAATCGTAAAATCGCCTCTAAAATGTTGACTTCAACCACAAAGTCTTAGTGTAATGTTTGGCGCATCATACCTCGAAACTTCTGACGCTATGCACCGTGCACCCGTCACAACGATTCCAGTAACAAATATGAGGAAACTGCCCGCTCGGAGCCAAAGGGAAGAAGTTTGTACACGGCGCTCCTAAACCGGGCCGTAAACAAAAGAGATAGCGGGTAAAGGTTGAGCTACATGTGGGTTATAAACGCTGGAACAGGCAGGTGGCAAGAACTTTAGAATTTCATGGAACTTAGGTGGTTAGGTCAGTTAATGTCACCTGTACTCTCGAATGAGGTGCGCAGAACACACAAAAAGTTGCATACACAAAAGCATTATTATTTTTACGTTTTATAGCCACTTCTAGCATACATTTTAGGTTTTTAGATTAGTGGTATAACAGTGACACATTGATAGACTGCCGCCTAAGACATGCCTTAACCTCCTTAGTCACTTCTTACGACATCCACGGAAGAAATGGAGAGGTGTTATTCTAAATTGACACCACATAGGGGTCAACATAAATAAAACTAAATTGTAAAACCGCCTCTAAAATGTTGACTTCAACCACAAAGTCTTAGTGTAATGCTTGGCGCATCATATCTCGAAACTTCTGACGCTATGCACCGTACGCCCGTCACAACGATTCCAGTAACAAATATGAGGAAACTGCCCGCTCGGAGCCAAAGAGAGGAAGTTTGTACACGACGCTCCTAAACCGGGCCGTAAACAAAAGAGATAGCGGGTAAAGGTCGAACTACATGTGGATTATAAACGCTGGAACTGGTAAGTAGCAAGAACTAAGTTCACAGGTACAGTCAGCGTCTGATACATGTATACACTTTAGTACCTTTTCTAATTAACCTCATATTTGAACTCTCGCATGAAATTGTCACTGCGATCACAGTGACAAAGTACCAAAGTGTAACCATGTATCAGACGCTGACTGTACATAGGTTGATGAATAAATCTATGAATATCATCTGCATTTTCAAATGGAGTGAGCACACAAAAAGTTCCATAAACAAAGCCACGATTATTTCACGTTTTATAGCCAGTTTCAGCATGAATTTTAGGGTTTTAGATTTGTGGTATATAATAGAGACAGGTTGCTAGCCAGCCCCTTAAAATATACCTATAACCTACTTCTTTAGTTACCTCTCACGGCATTCATGAATCAAATGGAAAGGTGCTATGTGGAAAGATAAACAAAATGTTTATTTGGAATGGCCATAGGCACTTGCACATGTTTGTGAATTAGACACTACTAAATTATGTACCCATACATACATATCTCCCTCTTTAGGCAATCATGGCGAAAAAAAACTGGTTTTCAAGGAAATAAACTGGATAAGCTGTAAACGCATATCATAACCCCTATTTTATATTGAAAATACAATTTGTAATACGAAACAAACGCAACGTGTTACAACCCTAATGTAAACCAAGGCTAACACAGACTATCAAACCAGAAAGTGCACATTCACTCCCGTTGCTGCGGCGCGACTTTTGCAGCCGCATTTGTATACAAAGTGAATTATCTTCCGACACTGCACTGCGCTGTGACTATCCCTTGAATGGCGAAATTGGATGTAATATTTTTATCGGATACACGGGTAAGTCGTGATATATCGTGACACCTTTTGGCACCTTTAACTTTTTCATAAAGTGAAATGTGTATTTTTATCTAAGAAAAAGTTGTAACGAACGATAAAAAGGAATACATACATACAATCACGCTTGTGTTCCCAAATAAGTTAGGCAGAGCGCACGAAAGAAGACATAGCCAAAACAACGACTACACATGCTTCGCAGCCGCTTCTAGCTTGATTCTATGATTGAAAACTGATGGAAGAGGTACCATACTTAGTGACAGGTTGCTAGCCCGTTGCCTAAAACATACCCAAACCTAATTCCTTAGTTGCCTCTTAAGACATCCATGGAAGAAATGTAGAAAGAATCAGCTGTAGGTATCATAATGAAAAGGTTTTTAACGTAGACAAAAAAGGTACATTACTAGAGACCCTTAAATTATAGAAGGGGGCATATGATAGGATACAACTTCTCTTTGAGCCTACTGGAAGGAAAAGTGGAAGGGAGATCAAGCAGAATAGGCCCAAGACGAATTTTGAAGAGGTTAAGGAGAAAGTGAGAGTTGGGTCGTGTCAGGAAGACAAACATAAAGCTAAACCCATGCTAAGTGTCGTTTACTCCACCGACAAGAGCAAGGAGGTGAAGCTGAAGGTGTATCATTGATAGATAGAACAAGAAACAGTGTGTTAAGGGAACGAGCTGGTGTGAAAGATATAGCGAGTAGGATAGAGAAAAGTGTCTATAGTTGGTTTGGTTACATAGAGAAGACGGATGAAATGGGAGTGTAGATGGAGTTTTGAAAGGGAAGGCCTAGACGGATGTTCCGTTATCAAATTGGGGAATTTTAGAAGAAGATCAGATGAATTGTATTTAAAACCGAATGATGAATGTGAATGAAGCAAAAGAGGTGTGTAAAACAATGTAGTATCACTACCCCTCTGGCAAAGAGACATGACGGTGTCCATGTATTAAAAGACCTCCATGCGATTCAATCCCGCAGACACCTAAATATTACAAAATGAGTAAATACCGTAAATTCTCGGTCACAAATAGCTCGTAAACCGATCCTCAGACGTTCTGCACAAAATTCACTTATTTTTATACCCACACGATTCCCAGATTGAGTAAACAAAATATTATAAGCCATCAGCATTTTACGGCTTAATTTCACCGCGTGTAAGTGAAACCGTGTGGGGTGGAAGGAGGCTAAAGCGGGCAAAAGGGGGGCAAATCAGTGTGCCCCATTAGGTGGGGGCTAATTTATAAACATGTTTGTCTCGAAGGAATGTTTTAGAAAAGTTGGTAACGGGGTGCGGGCTTGTGAGACGTTTTTTGTGCGCTTTTTCATGTTGAAGATAAAACGGTAAAAGTTTGCGGTGTTGAAGCCAAAAGATAAAGTGTAACCCCTAAGTAGTTTTAAGTTTAAACTACATGTAGGTATGTATGTATTCCCGAATAGGGTAAGGCAGTGCACACATAACGCTACATACCTAATCATGTAACAAATGACAAACTAATCCTCTAAATTTCAACTATGAATGTAACTCTAATCGGACGAAATTAGAAATGAGTCATGGATTTTACAGCAAAACAATAACTGAAAAATCCAGCTTTCAATAATGTACGAGCATGAGTACTTATAGCTAGTAACTAGTTTTGATTCAATTTATTATTAAACAGATATTTTCCCAAGAGGATGTCGTAATAGGTGATTAAGGATATAGGTTAAGGTACTATTTTTTAAGCAAGAAAATTGTCGCCTTCTTTTATTAACTTTACACCTAATAATCACGCTAAATCATCCGAACAGCCAAAGTTTGTCTATGTAACGATCTGTATGCGGCCGTATGAATTGATTGAAATTACATATAAATGTCTTCTTTCTATCTGTAAACGAATAAACTTTCTTTTTAGATCTTTCGCGATCTAACCCCGCAATAACACGAGTCCAGCTAAAACTTTAAACTACTGCTAACTTAAAGGAACTGAGGAAACGCCAGCATACTTATTAATTGATGTACTAGTTTAATTGAAGATGAAAATTAGAAAAGTTCATAACTTGGACGACGTGGAAAACGTGTAGCGAAGTAACAACAATTTTTATTTCTCGACGGTTGAGTCTATGGGGAATAGTGTAATAGTTAGTTGTTTCAAACAGCTAGTTAACGTACATTCCTACATCACGCCTGTATTCCGAAATGGAGTAGGCAGAGCACACGAGAGATTACATAGACAAAACCGTGACTATTTCACGTTTCGTGGCCACTTCTACAATATTTTTGTTTTAAATTGGCAAGTATAAATAGCGACACGTTGCTAGCCTGTCAGTTATTAATTTTCATTTGTTTTTATTTTCATAACCTGAATATCCCATTATTTTTCTCGTGTTTAATAAAAATCCCAACGATAATTTTATCTAAGCACATAGGCCATAAACAATTATTTTTCACGTTTTGTTTTTGAGTCTACCAACGCTTCGTTAAAGACCATGATTGCCAAGAAAAACGCGCCGCAAAAACTTGTTTTTCTTTTGGATACATTTTAGCAACCACAATAATAAGTACCTACACCTAATAAGGATTAAATGTTGTGAAAGGATATTAACCAGCTTGTTGTTAACTCGGAGTTTAGAACGTCTCGTTAATAAAGTATCATAATTATGTCAAGCGGGTAACGGTATAAAATTGGATTTATTGGAAAAGTTGGCAGAGTTGCGAGGAATTTCATAATGTGCAATTAGGAAGCGAAACGTTGAGCCGTCACATCGCGGTGGATTGTTTTAAAGTGTATTTTATTAACGACGAAATTTCCAAATATAATGTATCAGTGACTTTGTTTTAAAGAAGGCGTAAGAGACAATTCCTATTCAATTTCCCGTGTGGTGCCGGGTTAGAATAGCACCTCCCCCTTTCTTCCCGTGGGTGTCGTAAGAGTCGACTCTGGGAAAGGGTTAGTGTATTATGGGCGATGGGCTAGCAACCTGTCACTGCAATATCACGTTTAACCATCTGGTTACCCTGAAATTGCTAAACGTGGCACTGGATTTATGAATTTACGTGCTCTGCCTACCCCTATTGGGAATACAGGCGTGAGAATATGTATGTATGTATGTAAGAGATAATCTGGTGATAATTTCCAGGGGTAATAAAGCAGAGGAATTTATAAAAAGAGTTGGTTTTTAGGCTTCCTTACTCAAAGGGTGAAAAGGGTTGTTAGCCGATCGCCTAAAGCATACCTAAATCTATTTCCTTAGTCGCCTCTTACGACATCCATGGAAGAAATGGAGAGACCACGTGGGACACCCACACAAATGGAAATAAAGGAGTTCGTGTGGTTTTAAAGGTTTGCCCACCTTTTGCGGGAGTGCTCATAATAGTCATAATCCCGTGCTGGCTTGAGCCGTGGATGCAAAAAATGGCATGAATTTAATTTATTACGGTTTTTAATTTAAATGCTAGCGGTTTAGGTGTAATTTAATACATTCGTAATGCATGCGTCAATTCTATGAATGCAAATTAGTTTCGTGCCCTGCACCATTTCATGGTAAAATTAGTGTCATGCAACTAATTTCATAGTAAAGATTCAGTGTTGCGATGCAAATGATTTAGGTACTTACACAAATTATTCGTGTGGTGAATATAGAATATCAGCTCTCCATTTCTAATGAAATGGGTTTAGGTATGTTTTAAGCGACAGGCTAGAAACCTCTCACTATAATATTGTACTTCTTTCCATCTACTTAAGTTTAAACCTAACATAATGCTAAATGTAGCTATGAAACCTGAAGTATTCATAGTCCTGGCTGTATATCCTGCGTACCTATATGTATAAGCGCGTGATGTATGTATATGTATGTATTCGAAACCAAATTCCATTCCACTCATTCTGAAACTGAATTCCAGTTTAAAACCACACAGCCAACCAATTAAAGTCGCTTTTAAACGCTCCATAACCTTAACCCCTTCATAAATATTCTCAAATTCGCGACATTGCCCCGAGAAACTATTCCCAGTGTAAGTGTGGCTATTAAATGCGAATGGATCACCACTAACGGTTGTTAACGCTGTGATTGGTGGATGTGGAGTGCGCCCCAGGTACGTCGGTGTGCGAGTATGCGGATGAGGATGGAAGCGAGTATGAATATAATGTAGCCGCAAGCAACACTCCCAACCGGGAGTCCGTGGGAGAAAGTCACGCGTTATTTTTGTTAATTACAGTGAATGAAACGATGTGTTGCTCTGTAATCAAAGTTTTATTAACCGACTTCAAAAAAAGGAGGAGGTTCTCAATTCGACCTAATTTTTTTTTTTTTGTCTATGTTACTCGATATCTCGGAGACCCGTGAACCGATTTTCAAAATATTTTTTTTAATCGAAAGGGTATAACTCGAAATTGGTCCCATTGGCACGAAACCAGGATCTGATGATGGAATCTTAGAGAAATCGAGGGAACTCTTCAAATTTTATATGGAGATGTACGGCGTTTTCGGTAATTTGTTGATGAAGTCAAGAAATTACATTCAGTAAACAGAATACTTTCAAAATATTGCTAATTTGAAGTCGGTTTTTTTTTGTTTAAAATTATTTTATGTTCTACTTATAGTCTACTAAAATACGTAACATTAGTTACTTTTCTGTGTGGCGATTTAGTATAACACCTCCATTTCTTCCGTGGATATTGTAAGACGCAACTAAGGAAATAGGTTAAGGAATATTTTAGGCGACAGGCTAGCAACCTGTCACTATCATACCTGCCCAATTACTACAAAAAAAATGCTCGAAGTGGTCACTAAAAGTGAAATTGTCATGATTTGTCACAAGAAGTGTAGTTGTGACAGTAACAGGTTTCTATCCCGTCGCCTCTTACGACATCCACGGAAGAAATCGAGACTTATTATTCTAACCCCGTCACCACACGGGTAAAAAAAGCACTCAAAAATATTCACATACCCACCCACCCTTCACACCCGCTATTCGCTCCTCGTCCAAATTACTTGTCGTCAAACATGGCCAATACGGGTATCCAAACGGTACCCTTTGGCGGGCAATAAATTGTTTTAATTAGTTTGACTGCCCTGATCAAGGTGTGTGTTTAATATGTTCAAAGGGCTTCCGCATGGCCGAGTGAGAAGGTAATTAAATTACATTGCGTACACTCAGCATCACAAAATCTTAATCTAAATTTAATTGCAAATGGGTCGTAAAGTAGCACTTTTGTACGTCTTGTTCTACCGTTCCCGTGTGGTGCCGGGTTAGAATAGCACCTCCTTCTTCCCATGGGTGTCGTAAGAGTCGACTCTAGGAAATGGTTAGTGGGCGATGGGCTAGCAACCTGTCACTGCAATATCACGTTTAACCATCTGGTTACCCTGAAATTGCTGAACGTGGCACTGGATTTTTGAATTCACGTGCTCTGCCTACCCCTCTTGGGAATACAGGCGTGAGAATATGTACATACATATTCTCACGCCTGTATTCCCACATACATATGTATGTATGTTCTACCGGCGCTTCGTAAAGACTATGATTGCTAGAATGGGTCGCAAGAAACTTGGCCGTAAGGTGCCAGTGTGGTATGGGATTAGAATCTCTTTTTCATTTCTTCCGTGGGGGCAAGAAGACACTTAGGCTCAATTCACACCAGAAGAGCGGCGAAGGGCGGCGAAGCGCAGCGATCCGCTCGGTAGAGAAGGCGCGAGGTTTCCCGCGACTGCTCGAGAAGTCGCTGAAATGCGCGGGAAGTCTAAGATCTCTGGGCGGGATACTGCCAGCGGCCGCTCGCGACTGCTCGAGCATCCTCGGGCATTCCCGCGACTATTCGCGCAGTCGCACGGCTTCGTTTAAGTTTCTTATGCGATAATAAGTCTTATTGTAATGAAAATAAAGTTAAAATTCATTGACACTGACATGACATTGACATGACACTGAAACTGCGCTCCGCTTCGCCGCCTTTCGCCGCGCTTCTGGTGCGAATTTATCCTAAGGGAATAGGTTTACGTACGCTTTAGGCAACAGGCTAGCAACCTGTCACTATTATACCTCTTCCATCTGTTTACAAATTTAAACTATGCTAGAAGTGGTCAAGGCCAACAGTTTCACAGGTTGGCAGATATAATAGTGACAGGTTACTTGCCTATCACCTAAAATATACCTAGTAGTGAGATATTTGTATTTTTATTACACAAATATCAATGCTGACTGTACTTGTTATTACTTCAGTAAAGGATACGCTGTTCTATTAGATTCCACTGGCCAAATTAAGTTGGTAAGAAGAGCGCTCGAGTTAATCCGAAATCGGAATAAAACTGGACACAATCCGAAACGGGGTTAATCTAAAAAATTCCGCTTAAAAATACAGCTGCCTGTCATGGCTGTTACCACGGCTCCTAGATGAAGAGCTACAGATTTGCTTGAAACATGTCGAGTTAAACACGATTTAATGCGTGAGTTATCAGTATTTTTCAAGATGAATGAGTCTCCACCTATCAACAGAACTTTATACCTTAAAGTTATGCTAGTAGTGGCTATGGGACGTAAAATGGTCATTAGGGTGTCCCAAGACATAAGGGAGGATTTTTTTTTCTCGAAAATAAAAACGCATACCCTCTATTTTTTTCCTAAATAGTCTTGTTAGCTTAATTATGAAATATTATTGTGATTGGATCACTACATCAGGTGCCGACTTGATGCCAAACAAACATATGAAATTTTGTACTGGCTAGTATGGAAAATTTTATGTAGTTCGAGTTTGTGAGGCAAATAAAACGCTAGTGTACCCGAAACTCATTACTATTTAATAATTTACATGAAAAAACATTATTCTACGAATTTCCTTTTTAAAGTTACTTTTTTTAATTTTCCTGTGTTCTTGTGCACAGCGTAATAAAAATTACTTTTGTTCCTCTTTAACCGTTAGGTATGTCCGTTTGTCATCAAGCTGTATCTCAAGAACCATAAGAGCTAGGCAATTGAAATTTTCACAGATGATGTATTTTGTTTGCCGCTATAACAACAAATACTAAAATCAAAATAATAATAATAATTAAGGGGGGTCCCATAGAAAAAACGTGATATTTTGACCGTTTTTAGTGGTCGCCATTCTGTGTGCTGTGTATCTCAAGAACCGTGATAGCTAGGCAGTTGAAATTTTTATAGACTATATGTTTGTATTGATACTACAACAACAAATACTAAAAACAAAATAATAATAATAATTAAGGGGGGCTGCCATAGAAAAACTTTTTTTTTTGCTGTTTTTGGTACAGAGTCCTTCTTCGTGCGCGAGTCCAACTCGCACTGGGCCAATTTATTACATTCTTTATACAATTAGGAAAATATATGGTACACGCATTTTTCCCTAATATGCGGTACACTCGCGAACACAGAGATTAGCTTTCACTTACAGTCAAATGAACTTCACGAATGTTGTAATATACCACTGCTAAGACTGCTGATATTAGAAGTAAGTTTAGATCCCGTTGTTTGGTATTTTGCGTAATCTTTTAAAAATATATCCTTTTCAGAACTGCGCAATTCACCTGACATCTTGACTGAACAAAAACGATAAAATTACTGTAACTGAAGATAGGTTACACAAGCACATCAATCGTTCAAGCGCTTCCGCCGTAGTTTGAAGTATTGACAAGTTCCGATGCAAGTCGGCACGGGTTATTGTCATCCCACCTACACCAAATTTCGTTTATTATTGTTTCAACACCATTCTAACAAATTAAGAGGGTATGCGTTAAAAAAAAAGAACTTTGATTTTTTTGGGACACCCTAATGGTCATGGTTACATTTTTAAAGCGTTTTGAGTGCTCTGATCTGATAACCCCATTTGGGAATACAGGCATGATATGTATGTAATATAAGGTAAATGTACCAATTCTCGACGCCTCAACGCTCAGTAGATGACACCCATCTGTCACCTGTCTTACTATGACATAAGGTTGCAAGTGCCATGTATTGGGAGTGTCGAGCACGGGGTTTTTACCTTACGTACCCTTTATATCTATGTCCTAGAGTGTCCTAGACAGTGCATGAAAACAAGCAAAACGATACCAGCGCAACAATCCACAGGGCAGAATAAACCCGTCATCAAAATGTTAAATAAAGCAGGTCCTACGTGCCCCTCTTGGGTTCAATTTTTCTCGACAACAAGTTTGGGCGTTTTCGTTTCAAACCAAATACCCGGGACCCTATTTACACCGGAATTACCCCAAGATGTTTGCTGCGACCCCGGGCGGTCGGGGTCTAGTCCACAACTGACTGTCCACGCAAGATTACAGAAGAGACAATGGACGGAACAAAGATGTGTAGGCAAAACTACAAGGGAAGTGTGAGGGGATGTCGTGTCAAACAGAAACTTATTTAAATATCCCGCCAGTTTTTCCAAATGGGGTAGGCAGTGCACGATGAGGTACATTGTAAAATATTTACCGTTTTTTTTATTATTTAATAACCCGTTAGTCGGCGCGTACGCAAATGCAATCATTCGACATTGCGATGCTACGCGGTTGACCAAGAGCCGAAGTAGATACTGGGCAATATTTTCATACTTAAAAAAAAAATACATAAAATTCCAGGAAAAACTTTACGGGGTTTTCAGAAGCGTATAGTATACCCGACCACTGGTTAAAATTTTTACGTTCAATTTCCGGCCACTCTGTATTCACCTTAATGGGTTAGACAAGGAACACGAAACGTTACATGGTCATAGCCATCACTATTTCACGTTTCGTGGCCATTTCTAGCATATTTTTTTTAGGTTATGACTGTTATGAGTTGACAGGTATAAAAGTGACAAATTGCTAGTCTGTCGTCTAAAATATACCTACATTAACTTTCCTTAGTCGCCTCTTGCGACATCCACGGAAGAAATGGAGAGGTGTTATTCTAAGCCCACCACCAGCATCATCCAGCCTATAAACGTCCCACTGCAGGGCTCAGGCCTCCTCTCAGTATGAGAGGGCTTGGGCTATAGTTCCCACGCGGGCCCAGTGCGGATTGGGAACTTCACACACAACATTGAATTGCTTCATCGCTGTGTGCAGGTTTCCTCACGATGTTTTCCTTCACCGAATAGCTCGTGGTAAATGTCAAATTCGATATCGCACATAAATTCCGAAAAATTCAGAGGTGCGAGCCCGGGGTTTGAACCCACGACCCTCTGCTTGAGAGGCCACAGATCGAACCGCTGGGCTACCACGGCTTTTTAGCCCACCACCATACGGAAACTGTATGTATGACTGTATGTTTGTTCTAATTTTTGTAAACTATGCAAGCCCTCTCATACTGAGAGGAGGCCTGTGTCCTGCAGTGGGACGTATTAAGGCTGCATGATTAATTTGATTGATTGATGTAAGTTTTAGTTTTATAAAAAGTATTGTACGGTCAGTTGTTAGTCCGGCGCACAGAAGCCTGCGGATGAGAAGGGTCGAGGGCGGTGCAGCCACATTATGCGGCTGATAACGCGCGGGACATGTTTTACTGCGATAGTGAGGCGCTCTTGAACTTGTCCCTACTTGTTTGATTGGTTGCCAGTGACGAAAATGTGTCGCGGACATTTTTAAAAGGACTATAATATTTTTAAGGTAAAGGGAATAAGCCCATACACCCTGGTTCGTTTTAAACAAGGCCGAAACCATTAAACCTGTATTCGAAAATGGGATAGGCAGAGCACACGAAACATTACATGGTCAGCTATGACTATTTTAGGTTTCCTAGCCAATTCTAGCATTATTTTAGATTTTATCACACATAGACGATTAGGTAAAACAATAGTAGATAATAGTAGATTATAATAATAGATTTCCATCAGGCAAGGACTCCTTAAATTCATTTAAGGCTCATTCTTTCATTCAAAGTCTTTACCAGTTTCAAATTTACGAAAGGCACATGTTGGTATAACTGTTGGCAACACATTTTTTTTGTTATATATTAAGTATCACATCGCAGTTTCCTTTATACCTATGGAAGGCTACCTCGTTTGTTCGCCTTACTATAAATCCTTTTGTTTTTTTTACAAAGTCATTTAAAAACAAAAACACCAGCCGCCTTGAAGCGAACTCCAACTAAATCAAGTTCTGCCAACATTACGAAACGAAGTTATCTCGGCCAGTGTTGCCATGCGCTAACTAACCTATTATGCCCCGTTATAGCGAGAAAGAACTTTGTCCGGGATTTCAAAGTTCCGGGAATCTCGGGCCGGGTAACTGGACAAGTTTCTTAAACGATAACTAGATGGATAATATCGGGAAGATTCGAGCTAAGTTTATAGAGACTTGAGCTAGAGGCTACCGGCTTGTTAGTCACAGATAATGGTAGGTTTTTTTTTTAATTAAAAATATTTATGTAAGTTCAGAATGACAGGTGGATGTCGTAAGAGGTGTCAAGAAATATATTATTAAAAAGTACAATTTAAGCGACAGGCTATCAACCTTTTCACTGTTGTACTACCTATTAATTTGAAACCTAAAAATATGATAAGTACTTAATGGCTGCGAACGTGAAATAGTCATAGTCTTGTCTGTGTAGCATTCATGTGCTCTACTTTACTTTTGGGAATACAAGTGTGGTGTATGTATGTAGGTATGTATGAAACCTAGAATCTTATGAACACATAGGTACCCCATTTACTCACAATGATCGTCCGGCTATGATCCACTCTTCCCAAATTATCTTTCATAGCTGATACATATCACTTTCAGAACTATCGGTTATCAAGAGTAATCCCAGTTTCATACTCAAGAGCAAGAAATATTTTGCTTTTCATGTCTAGCCTTACAGTTCTACAAGACTATCTGAATACATTTATAGCAGTAGTCGGCAACCTGCGGCCCGCGGGCCAAATGTGGCCCTTGGCTAGGATCTTTGCGGCCCGCGAATATTGAATGTTGGATATTATTCCTGTAATTCTATACTATGAAAAGCATACGCGATTGTGGCCCGTCTTCAGACCATTTCGTCGATTTTTGGCCCTTGTCTGCTAAAAGGTTGCCGACCACTGATTTATAGGATTAAATGACTAAGTTGCGTACACAATTAGGTATACTGACCAGTTCTGAAAGGGCTATTCCAACAACAACCTATTATAACACGAACTAACAGCACTATTCCAAATGGAAATAGTTTTCGACAGTGTTCCGTTCTTCAAAGCCAAAAAACAAAGGCAGCGAAACAGCGGACGTCAGCGAAAAACTTTTCGTTTACCGAACAGCTGTAACTTAGCCTGGCATAATGTTGCCACTAGACTTAGGTATCTCTTAGAGCTGAGAATGGGCTAACCTTTAGAGTATAAAGTCCTCAGGAGGTGCCAAATATCAGTAGTTCTCAATCAGCACTCTGTGTGGCGGAGTTTTTGTTTTTATTTTAAATTTTCTATGTTGAGATTGTTGAGGTTGTGTTCTCTTATGCTACATTTACACGCTTGGCAAGTCTACACAAGCCTCCACAAACGCAAGCGTGTAAACAGGCTGTTTGGCGTGGCTTGCAAGGACTTTTGTATGGTAAGAGCGCTTGCAAAGGCTTGGAGCTTGTGGAGGTTTGGCAAGTCTCGGCAAGCGTGTAAATGTAGCATTAGCTCCAAATGCACATTCTGAAGGTCTTGAAGTTTCATCATAATAAAGACGGGGGAGACTTTGGCTTGGTGTTTCTCATAAATGTAGCTTATTTTATGTGTTCTTTTACGTGTGGTGTCGGGCTAAGAATAACACTTCTCCATTTCTTGCGTGGATGCAGTAAGAGGTGACTAAGGAAAATAGGTTTAGGTATGCTTCAGGCGATAAGCTAGCAATCGGGTTGCTATTAGGTAATACAGCTCATTTATTAAAACTTGGAACAAGAAAAAATGCTAAAAATGCTTAATTAGGTACGCAAAAAGTCGCACTAACTAATAGAATGCAGCTCATTCATTAGACCAGCATTTCCCAAACTACAAAGACCATCAAAATAAAACAACAAACAGAAACCTTCCTTTTACTATTAATAAAAGCGTATTATTTTACCTAATGGAACTTCAGCTTTAAAAGAACTAAGTGGGTCAAAGGGGAGTGCGAGAATTACTGGGCAAGGCAGAACTTTAGGTAAACAATGTGCCTCCGTAAGCTTATAGCTCTATTCTAAGACCCTTCCCGGTCCCTAATAAACCATATTTGCTGGCCAATATGTCTCGGCGGTGTCCAGCGGTGTACTGCGATTAAGTGGTTGTAATAAACGCCGCGACAGATTGTAAATAATGGAGGACATGGGCTCTTCTGGCGGGATAGGTGAACGTATTTCAGGGGCTAAGATACGTGGTCCTGGGAAAATAGTCTTGATGATTTTTCATGCGCATGTTCTCAACAGCTTTCAGTCTTTCCTCGATCCTATTTCAAGGTGTTTCAAAGAATCAGTGGACCGGTGTGGTGTTGAGTTAGAGTTACACCTCTTTATTTTGGCCGTGGATGTCGTAATAGGCGACTAACAAAATAAGGAAATTGTTTTATTAGGCGACAGGCTAGCAGTCTATCACTATTATACATACCTACATATATCATCGACTCGTGTGGTGCCGGGTTAGAATAGCACCTCCCCCTTTCATCCGGTGGGTGTCGTAAGAGTCGACTCTGGGAAAGGGTTAGTGTATTGTGGGCGATGGGCTAGCAACCTGTCACTGCAATATCACGTTTAACTGAAATTGCTAGACGTGGCAGTGAATTTTTGAATTCATGTGCTCTGCCTACCCCTCTTAGGAATACAGGCGTGAGAATATGTATGTACGCTCCATAGACAAAACCATGACTATTTCACGTTTCATGGCCACTACTAACACATTTTTTTAGTTTAACAGGTTGCTAGCCTGTCGCCTAAATCATACCAAAAATATCCTTAGTCGACTTAACGGCATCCATAGAAGTTGTTCACGCAAAACGTAACATGTACTTACCTAATGTGCGCCGTCCTTATTGGTGTTTAATTTGGAACGGGCCTTACTTAAAATCGGTTCAGTCAGTCATTTTTGTATCTTTGGCTTCAAAGGGTCAATCAGTCAATCAGTCACATTCAGATTCATTCGTTTTCGCTATTCAACCACGGTCCACGACGGACGTGTGTTCTGTTATTCATTTTCATTGTGTGTGTGTGAGTTTAAATAAACCAAAAGCTTCAAATTCAAGTTTATTTATTTCATCAAGAGCTCCACACACCATCATAATCAGGTCAACACTATACCAGGAGGCATCTTCAATCTTCATCAATATCGACGGCACTAAGATCGTATTTAAAATCACACGGAATTAATATAAACAAAGTTACGTCATTGTCAATCTGGCATTTCAGGGGATCTTATGCCCCCCATTCACGATAGTTCCGGGACGTGGTCGAATCCTTTAACCTGGTCCAATTTGATCGTCAATGGCGAATCGTCGCTCCAGAGTTCGAACCCACGTCCGCGCACGATATTTTCGGCGCGTCGCGCCAAACTCACCGTGAATGCCGGATCGTGGCTCCAAGCCATCAGTTCGTTCGTCAGTGTTGCCAATTTAGCAATCGGGGGCATTAAGTAAAAGGCCCGAAGTAAAGTAGGTTTAATGCCCCCCATTCATGATAGCTCCGGGATGACGGCCAGACCCACATCCAAACAGAGCGACGCCGGTAGTACTGGCGTCGCTCCGGCTCTTCAGTTTTCAACAGTATTGCCAACGCAATGCTAAAATTATGCCTAAAATATGTTAATTGTCGTAAAATAATGCTAAAAAATATGCAAAAAAAAATTAGATGTCAAATTAAATAGAACGTCATTTAATTTTATAATACTTAACAAATAAATATGCCAAATTTAGCGTAATTTGCTAAATTGGCAGCACTGACGAACGAACTGATGGCTTGGAGCCACGATCCGGCATTCACGGTGAGTCTGGCGCGACGCGCCGAAAATATCGTGCGCCGACGTGGGTTCGAACTCTGGAGCGACGATTCGCCATTGACGATCAAATTGGACCAGGTTAAAGGATTCGACCACGTCCCGGAGCTATCGTGAATGGGGGGCATAACGGTGATACCAGTGCAATAAATTAATGTTCCCAAAGAAAACCGTTTTTTCTTCGTTAAAAAGTATTCCGGTATTTTAATATCCTTAAAGTGTTAGTAGTCAACAAATTAAACTATTTAGTCATCATTTAAATATATAGCAATATTTTAGAATATGGGTTTCTCTTAAATTTCAAAAGTAAAAACATCTCAAATTCTATTAATGTTTTTCGCTGTCGGCCACACCTTTGTTTACCTTAATTCTACGAGATTTTAAATTCTACTATAGACGCGCGCGACACGTGTGATCACGTGACCCACGCGTTGGCAGTAAGGAATATTGTAATCAGAAGTATTGTAAAGGAAGTCTAAACCCGACACCACACGAGATAGAAATTCTCAAGTTAGAAATCCTTAGAACATACACATCTATTAAAAAACCTACTACCAATTGAACTGAAACGCGGCCAGCCACGTCTGCCGAGATCTTATCAGACACATAAAACTCATTGCAGCACTGTAAGGTTCCAAGTTCTGTAATAAAATGTATCTGATGGGCAATTTGCCAATATCTGGAATCGAGGGAGGAAATGAATGCTACGTAAGATGTTGGGTACATCTCGGAGATTTCAATCAGGCTGAATTAAAGTTGGAATATATCTCCATGTTTAATAAGAGAAATTTCTGGACTACTTATTTACTCGTTTTTCCATAGTCTCAGAGAATAAAGCCACGGAAACATTAGGGGACAAATGTGCCGCGACATGTTGTCACCCGACATGTCGAGCGAAGTAGCACGACGTCGCCGGACTTCGCTCGACATGTCGTGCAACTTATATCCGCGTTACCTATAATATACACGTATCGCGCGACATGCCGAGCGAAGTCCGGCGACGTCGCGCCACATCGCTCGACATGTCGCGCGATACGTGTCGCGGCACATTTGTCCCTTAATGTAACTTTGGCTTCAGGCACGTTGGCGACGCGAGGTAGACACGTGATGATGATTTTCCACCACTCCTTCAGCCCCCGCTGAAGTCTGTAGTACAAGTTGACTCTGCTACCACCTTTTATTCCCAACCCAGGGTTTTCGGATGAATTTGTTTAATTCATATCAGTGTCTAGCATTTTTGTTTACTTAGTAAGTATACAGTCTAACCGGTTATTCCCTTTTTAGGGGCAGCGCAGACGACAGACTTTTTGTGCCATCGAGTCTGCGGCGCACAAAGTCTACGTGGATTGCATTGTGCGCCGGACTTTTTGCGCGTCGTGTGCGTTACCGCATATAATTCCACAGGTTCTATTTTCACAGACTAAAAAGTCCGTCGCGGATAATCTGTCATCTGCGCAGGGCCTTAATGACAATAATGACGGTTGGTCTCGGTACGCACGCCACGAACAAATACCTAATCTTATTACAGTTGAAATATTTAGTGAATTGTAGTGTCCTAATCTAAAAGTTTGTTGACTTAATTTCAGCACCTACAGGTAAAAAAATGCTGCAATAAACTTGTTAAGCTTGCAAAAAACCTAAAACAGTTCTATTTGTTTAACTCAACGCCAAAGTGCTTCAAAAGCCAAGCTCCTCCATTTCCTAAACCAATTGCTGGTAATTTCCTGCTTCGGATTAACTCCTTCCATTGTTCAAACGAGAACGGTTACTGCAATATTCAACGGCCATTTTGGTCTTCAAATTAGAGAGAAATAGAAAATAAGAGCCTATAATTACCTATCTAAATATTTGACTTCCAATAATTTTTGGACGTTTTACTTGGATAGCATTGATTTAATATACCTCTATGTTGGATAGCAAATCGTGATATTGTAGCGACCTTAGCGCCACCTATGGTCCAGTGGAAGAACTTCTTCAACAAATGTCATCAAACTGTCAAAGTATTCTTTATCGCGCTAGCGAAGTAGGTACAACTTCTAACTTTCTCTCTGAGAACTTTGGTCCCCAGACAACAGTCATCTGCCTGGAGAGAGATCTCTATATTGGAGTCTTTCCCACATAATCATTCAACAGTAGTATTGCAAAACACTGCAGATTATGAAAGAGCTATAATATACCTACCTTAATTTTAACCCAAGGCAGCCAAGCTACAGTCCCCGACTCTGCCAATAGCGTCCCAAATGACAAGTCGCTCCGCGTAAAAAAATCACAGGTCTTTCGCGGAGCGCATACTATTAAAATCTTAAATTAAAATTTGTAAACAATTATCAAGGTACGGACCACGAGTCCGTAGATGTAAAACTTACTTAAAAAAAAAAAAAAAAGCTACAGTCCCCGGCTAACTTGGCAAGATTGAACTGGTGGTAAGTTGTAAGTTCGCGCATTGTTTTACCTACCACGGAAAAACTGGTGCTACCTTACCCCCACTAATGAAATCCTGACCAAATTAGATCCCAAGGACTGTACTAGGCTGGATTATAATTATAATTATAATGATATTACAGCCGGCAGAATTACTTATCATTACCATTAGGTACCATAAGTTTAAAGTGACTGTACTTACCACCCAGTGGAGTAAGCTATACTATAGACCGATAGGTACTTAAAAGATGGTAAACAATCTTTATATGTCTTTTTATTGAAATACACAGTCTAAAAATGAAAATCGTTACAATATACAATTCAATTATGAAAGTAAATGATTTTTTCATACCTAAATTGTAAAATGTAAAGATTTTGATTTATAAAGTGTATGGTTAAATAAAAAGACACGTCAAGATTGTTTACCATCTTTTAAGTACCTATCGGTCTCTTGTATAGTGAAGAGTAAAATTTCTCCATACAATTTGCTCACGCTGTCATTTAGGGAGTACCTACTACTGGCACTGGCACTGTAGATTCAGGGTTAAAAAAAGTATCAAAGTACACAAAAATTCAATTAGGCCGCCATTTTGATACAAAATTTCAATTTTTGACGTAGGCAACTCGAGTATGGCAACACTTTTGTATGGCATAATTTTTTTACCGATTTCTACTACTTAGGTGGTAAGAATAGTAAATAGTAAGTACGACAGTAATCGGTTTTCATTTTAAATGTCTATCTATCATTGAGGATATAACCTATAGAGTACTAATGTCATCTTGGTTGTTCGGAAATTATTCCGCAAAACAATTGAAGACCTCGCTGTGCTCTTATTGGCCGGCCCAAGATCGCGCGCCACACTAGAGTTGGGCAAGTTTACAAATGTATCGATAATATCGATATCGATAATAGTAATTTTTTACTAATTGTCCTGGAACGCAATTTTTAAAACAAGCTCACCTCTCTGTCTTCCCACGCATCGTTCAATATTAATATCGCTCTTGTACAATTATAAATGAAATGTAAACCACTTTTAAAATAAAAGATTATAAAATTCACCAACAAATTTAATTCCTTACCAATGCAGTCATCTTTTGGTTTATTGAAAAAAAAATGCTAATCTGGACCGAGATAATAAAATAAAACTGTCAAAAAATTAAAAAATACGAAATTTTATCAAGGTTACCTACTGTAAACAGTGAACTGTTTCGTTAAATGAATCTAAAATAAACCTACTTTCAATCACAGCGGATTACAAGTAATTTAATTTAAGTGAATACAATCAAAACTTTACAAAAATGATTGTTATTGAAAAATACAAAAAAACAGCTTTTTTCTAAATAAAACCCGCGGGGACACTGGACTGTAATTGTTAGCAGTGGAAGACTTCGGCCCCTCAACACGAACCTCGAAAATTGATTTGATTGATTGATTGGCCCAAAATGATGCTAATAGTGGCTGCGAAGCATGAAATAGTCATAATCATGGATATGTCTATTTCACGTTTCGTGTGTTTTGCCTACCCCATTTGGGAACAAAGGCGTGATTTTATGTTATGTTAACATTTATTTAATTCGGCACCGTAAAATACGAAATACTTATAAATATCGATACATCATTTGATTATTAACAGCGCAACTCTAGTTACACTGTGTATTGACAGAATGAGATGAAGTAATGGGATGACACCTAGGTGAAAGTGAGATGCATAATTATGTGTCATTTTGAATGACCAGTTAACTTGAGCTGCACTAAAATGGGTATAAATTGAAAAATGCATGTTTACTGTTAATTACCGGTTAAATGTAACACCGTCTGTTTTCAAATTTGAATTTTTGCCGTTTTTACCACACCAACGAATGGAACAGTACGTCATTACGCAAGTATATTAATTTACATCTAGAAATATGAGGAGTTGCACGCAGATCTGTTGTTGGCTCCATACAGTTTCTGTGACAGTGACACTACACGTTAGTATATTGAAATAAACAAACATTTGCGGACCGGGGTTGCGAACATTGTTTCTCTATAGGTTCTATCCTCTATGCTATCTATGGACTATTTTTATCCTGGAAAATACTGACTTATTCGCAGCGTCGCTGATGCAATGTTGCCAATCGCTATAAACGAAATTATCTTCAAATTCTAAATCTAGCGCATAAATAAATTGTAACGGAGGTGTAATGGAAGTACGAGGGGCGTTCAATAAGTTTTGAGAATGATAAGGACGCAAATAACTTTTAACATATTTTACTTTATTTTTCAATGTAGTCACCTTTCAAGAGTATATGCTTATTATAATATCTTTATTCTAAGCTTAAATTTTCCTTAAAAAAAAAATCTTCTCGACCCCTTAAAAAAACCTCTACCGCGGCGATCACGGTGTCATCATTTTCAAATTTTTGACCTCTGAGGTGGTTTTTTAACCGCAGAAATGCATAAAAATCACTAGGAGCGAGCTCTGGTGAATATGGCGGATGCTCCATCAACCCAAAGCCAGCATCTTTGATGGCAGCCATCGCAACTCTTGGCTCATGCGCGGGGGCCTTTGCTTGGTGAAACAAAACACCTTTGGAAAGTTTCCACTGGGCGTTCCTCGCGTATAACATCACGCAGTTTTTTTATTTGTTCCTCATATAAATTCACCGTGATTTTAGCTCCATGATTGAGATATTCAATCATAACAACCCCTCGGATATCTCAGAAAATGGAACCCATAACCGCGTGGAGGATGGTATTGCTTTAAATTTCTTCGGAGTCGGAGATGAAGGCCTCTTCTAAGTCATAGATTGTTTTTTGGTTTCTGGGTCGTAATGGTGAAGTCAACTTTCGTCCATTGTTACAAAACAAGACAAAAATCGGTCGGAATCTTGCTCTAACAATTCTAAACAGCTATGTGAAACCTGCAGTCTGGTTTGTTTCTGAGCGTCCGTAAGCATTATGGGTACCCAGCGTGCTGATACCTTTTTCAGGCCCATATGGTCATGTATTATATTGTGAATACTCCCGACACAAATCTTTACTTTTTTAGCTATAAACTAATCAGAAACACGACGATCCCCTTAAATTATTTTCTATTTTTTTTTTACATTTGTTCGGTCATCGCAGTGTTCTGCCGCCCTGAGCGTGGGTCCTCATTAGTGTTCGATTTTCCTGTTTTAAACTCTGCGCACCACCGTGCAACCGTAGAGTAAGAAGGAACGCAAACCCCTAATGTTTTTTGTAAATCTAAATGAACTTGCTCAGTAGTCATTTTTTTCAAGCAGAGGTATTTAATCACCGCATGATCTTAAATTTCCTTCATTTTTACCGTCTGGTCCCGACACGACGAAATCAATGTGTTCTATTTTTAAAAAAACAAACGACTGTCAAGTTATTTTTTTTTATTTTTCATAGCAATTACATGGGCTTTGCTTGCCAGTACTTTTTTATTTCTTTGCTAATGCATTTATATGTCATTCTCACTATTTATTGAACACCCCTCGTAAAACGGAAAATACTGGATTTTATTAAAATCTTCCGATTCATTGTAGCTAGGTAGTTTTTTTCAACTTCTCAATTTATAATTATACATACTTAAAATGAGTACTTATACGATCTACGCTACAGTACCTAAATGCAAATTATAGCTGCATGTATTAGCAACTGAGCAGATTCTATCAGTTACAATAATACATCTAACCGTAAAGGCGCAAACACATTATTAAAACACGACGTAGGTAATTAGATGAATCGCGACGCATGTTTAATCAGATCAGACACTAAGGCATGAATCACATTATCCACATCTTGCGACGCGTCGCGTTTTAATAACGTGCCGGCGACTTTAACGTTTGTGTCGAAAAACTAAGAATAGAATCTCATAGAAATGCTTAAATACTTACCAGTGATGCGACAGGCTGAATATTAGGGTGGTTGAACCATCGTCGTTATTTTCTGAAAACTGTTTTAATAGGTTTCTTTGGAAATTGATACATTAATGCGCCAAACCTATAAATAAATTGTGTGCCTACAGAACGTCATATTTATTTTATAAACACACGCCTGTTTTATTCTCAGATTCTAATCTGACATTGCCGGTGCTGTCTGTATTGTGATGAAATAATAGCAAAGACGATGTTATACATAAAACTAGCGTGAGACTCACTCATACTCATAATAAACTAAAACGGATCTACCTACTCACGTTTTTATATCTCGTTAGTAGCTAGACAGTTTCAGGAAAATTTGTGATCCATCATCTGGAGACACGCTACGGCACGCGTGGTGTGAGCATCTATCAGCTGCCGTAGCGCGTAGCTCCAGATGATGGGTCACTAATTGGCGCGAAACATGTCGAGCTAATATCGATATAAAACCGCGAGCAGATCCTTATTAGTTCACTATTAGAGACGATTATAAAAATGTAACAATTTATTTTAATTAAAGTAACAAGACAATGTAAATGACAGAGCACATAATAATTATAATTAAGCAAACGATAGAACGCCGTTTGTAAATGCACGCATCATGAGCGTATCCTACTGATTGCTAATAAAAAGCTCCAGGCGTCCATATTTCCAACATGCTGTGCCTCCACTCCACACAATTTGCTATCGATTTTGTAGGCAAGTTATCCCACAAAATAACCTAATAAACAATGAAATCTTGTTAATTACGTTACGATAGTCATACTTTTTCTTATCATAAAATACGTGCAAACTACTTTTATCAAGTCAGTCAAATGTTACAAGAGCACCGTCATAAAAGACTATAAGAGCCAGTATCTATTTCCTAAAAAATGTAGTATAAAAGTGTTAAAATAATGACCGCAATTCAAACGATTGAACGTTCACCCGACATGTCGTCCGATGCTACCACGTGTCGTCAGCAACGAACTTGCACATTCCTAAGTAAATACTCTCCCTCCAACATTTCACTACTTATAGCTCTTACTTATTCGGAATATCGCAAATGGATTTTATCTCCGCTCGCAAACGACGTTATTCGAATTCGCAAAACTCAATAATTCTGCATAAAAGCATGCATCCACTCTCGATCCGAGTGAATGATTGAGCGAGTGAACTGGTGAATGGAATCCATCGAGCGAAGCGTTTGCACCGGTTGGACAAGAAACGTGATTATTTTGTGTATTGAATGGTTTGAATGCCTCGACTGGGTGTTGATCACGGGGATAGATTATTGCTTTAGGTGAAACTGTAGGCGCTACGCAGATTTATTAGGATTAGTGGGTCTAGTTAGATTGATTGTGGTTTAGGTGCTCACGTATGTACTTAGTTATCCTGTATTCCCAAAATGGGTAGGAGGTAGAGTACACGAAACGTTACATAGACTAAACCATGGCCATTTTTAGCGTATTTTAGATTTTAAGTTACATAAAAGATGTTACATTAATGACGGTTTGCTAGCATGTCGCCTAAAACATACCTTAACCTATTTTCCTTAAGGCGAGGTATTCCAAGGGAGACGGAATTGAAGGTTGCAAGATCTAATGTTTTACATAGTTTCTGCTAAATGACAGTCTTGAAAAAAAAAATGTTATACGTAAAGATATTGCCTAAGGAACGTGCTAATTGGTTACACGATAGGATGTACTTTCCTCGATCATATAAATTCTCGAAAACTGGCAAAAATAAAAACTAAAACCCATTATTTGGTTTTATTCTTTTTAATTTCTACATATTTTTTATATGGAAATATTTATCTTTAAGTACTACAGAGAATCTGCTAAATTATAGTTTTCAATCGATGTTGATTATTTTTTAAATTCATATTTATTCTAAAACTTGACCGCGTGCCCAACGTATTGACAACCTGCCGCGTCGCCCGCTACCCCGCCTTCGCCTTCTTTTGCGCGAGAGGGACGCGGGGTACAAATCTAGTAGAACCTCGCCTTAATCGCCTCTAACGATATCCACATAAGAGATGGAAAGGTGTTATTCTAAGGAGTACTTACACCTCTTTAAACTATACCTACTAAGTCACAGTAAAGTTGTCATGTAATGTCGGGTTTACACCAGCACCTCTCCGTTTCTTCCGTAGATGTCGTAATAATCGACTAAGGAAATATGTAGGTTAAAATGTATGTTTTACAAGACAGGCTAGCTATAAACTCAAAAACATCTACCTATGCTAGAATTGGCTTCCAAACGTGAAATAGTTAAAAATTTGTCTATGCGGTTGTGTGCTTTGTTGATACAGGCATGATGACATGTGTATCTAAATGATAAACATTCAACAACATTGCTAAACCATGCTGATTTGAAAGAGTTGTAATATTCCTTATTTTAGCTCAAACCAGCAAGCCAGCCAACCAGTAAGTCATTAAACATAGTCGCTAGTAACCAATCGACGGTGTGCAATAGACCCTATTGCACGACTTGTTACCTTCCGAAAGCTACTGGCCGCAAATAAAAGCAACAGAGCAGCACTTTACAACATTTTATTTAGTGGATAATGCCCTAACTTGTGATCCGAGGTGCGAACCCGGATCCGGGCGCCCCTGGAGGGCTATTAGCGCCATATCGACAGGCCCGGGGATATTTAGAGGGGATCTAATGACCCGGGTAGCATGTGGTTTGAGGTTTGACCTCGGACTAGTTAGCTTGGATGTGTTAAATCTACAGAGGATAGGGAATTTGTGTGAATTGGTTGCAAAAACTTTGGAATGTTTACCTAGATATTTTTACTGAATACCTACCTACTTTTGGTGTCTGAAGATTATCTTTGGTATAAGCCTCGGCAAGTTAGATGGCAAGATTTTTCCAGAGAGGGTAACTTACCACCACTATAAAATCTTGCCATCCAACTTTCCGTGAACTGTAATCTAAACTGATTAGCTTTCAATTTAAAGGTTCTTTGAAATGCACTTCAGAAAAGGTGGTAGGAAACATTAAAACGAAAACGTTATCTATAATCTATAATCAACAAGAAATAAGGAGCTAATTTTAATATAAAACTTAATACTTCCACATTGTTGCCGGCGCTGCATTCGACTTGGATCTGTCCAATCGCCACGCAGTTACTTATCAAACAAAATGATGAACAATTAAAACCCACACACGGGATTGCGGTTCTTTTGCATGCTGCATGCAGCGGTAAAAAAAAAAATAACACAGCTTACTAATTTTTAAATTGGTCTAGAAATTGTTTTTTTTTTTATTGCAGACCGCATAAAGTCCTTGCCAGTAATTGCTGCTATAATCATAGCGTCAATTATTTTTGTCCCAAAATAATTGTAGTTTTTACAATCAGCCGTAATTTTTTTGGATATTTTACTTATTTTTGCTTAATTTTTATTTTACATTCGTATGTACTTAAATTGTATGTTATAGCTCCTAATGCAAAATACGTAGTATTTAAATCAACACAAAATAGTTTTTAATTTCGTTTAGCCACTTTTAAAAACTACCAAACGAAAACTACCATTGCAAAAACGCTCCCCTTGCTAGTCGAGTGTAGCAACACCGTCCGTCGCCGTCAGTGTCAAACAAAGTCAAAACCTCGCGTTAGCAGCGGCACGGCGGAGATGCTTTCTGCCGCTTGCTTGTAATAAATTAAATAATTTCTCAATGTGTACGTAAATAAGTGTAAAAATACTTTAGTGCGAACTATTTCGTGTTTTAAAAATGTTGGTTTTATTCGAAACGCCGGCGGGCTACGCTATTTTCAAGGTAAGATGTAAACACGTGTTGATTCTAACCTAACATCATAATGCTCCTAATTTGTAGTTAAATTCCTGCTCAAATCATGAAAATGTGTAATATATGTAGAATTGGACGTCAGAGTAATAGTACGAAGTATTTTTTTTCCAAATTTTCTGGCAGTTTCAGTCTAAAAATAGGTCATTGTTTATCGCAATGCTTGGTGTATACACGTTAGGTTATTACAAAGTTTACCCGTATTTGGGCATGCGTGTAGCTTAAAATTGTTATGATTTTAATATTTACTTTCTTTTTAGTTATTGGATGAATCGAAGTTGTCTGAAATCAAAGATTTACACCAGGAATTCAACACTCCAGAAGGTGCTTCATCAATGTAAGCAAATGCATATTTTAATTATGTTTATTTGATTCTATGGTCTGTTTGTAATCTCAGATACAAAATTGCACATTTGCAAATGTGAAATTCACTAATATTGGTACCACATTTTATTATTTTGTGGTGCTTTTCAAACCCTCAACAATGTTCTCAAACTTGTGTAAGCTGTGTGCGTGTGTTATAATAAATATTATAAGAAAAAAATGTGATTATCACAATCAACCAATTTCAATGTTTATTAGATTATTTTGTGGGATACATTACCTACAAAAATTGAAACTAAATTTTATTTAAGTATTGTTAACTTTTGATAGTAGGGGCATGGCACTATTTCAGAATCACAAAAACCTATCACCATGGGCAATTATATTTTAGTATCTGAGATTTAAAAACGGCATTAGTAGGTTTGAATGATTTTTATTAAACTAATAAATATTTTCAGTGTAAAACTGAAGAATTTTGTCAAGTTTGAGGACACAACAGAAGCTCTTGCGGCTACCACAGCAGCAATTGAAGGCAAAATATCTAAGCCTCTAAAGAAAGCCCTCAAGAAATATGTGTGCAAGGAGGTGCAGGACCAACTCCTCGTCGGAGATGCCAAGCTTGGCAGTGCCATAAAAGAGAAATTCGACTTGCAGTGTGTAGCTAACTCAAATGTGCAAGAATTGTTGAGATGCATTCGTTCTCAAATGGACAGCCTCTTGGCTGGGCTTCCGAAGAAAGAAATGACAGCCATGGCTTTAGGTTTAGCCCATTCTCTTTCCCGATACAAGCTCAAGTTTTCACCAGACAAAATTGACACTATGATCGTGCAAGCTCAGTGCCTCTTAGACGACTTAGACAAAGAACTCAATAACTACATAATGAGATGCCGTGAGTGGTACGGATGGCACTTCCCTGAACTGGGAAAGATTATCACGGACAACACTTTATTTGTCAAAATCGTCAAGCTTGTTGGCACTCGTGATAATGCTTCTAAGACTGACTTGTCTGACATTCTATCAGAAGATCTAGAAGAAAAAGTGAAGGAAGCCGCCGAGATTTCCATGGGCACAGAGATATCTGATGATGACATCTTGAACATACAGAATCTGTGTGATGAAATCATCTCCATCACAGATTACAGGACGCATCTGACAGATTATCTCAAAGCGAGAATGATGGCTATGGCACCAAACTTGACAGTTTTAATTGGTGAACACATCGGTGCTAGACTCATAGCTCATGCTGGTTCGTTGATGAATCTAGCAAAGCATCCTGCTTCAACGGTACAGATCTTTGGTGCAGAGAAAGCTCTCTTCAGGGCATTAAAGACAAAGAAAGACACACCGAAATATGGTTTAATTTACCATGCTCAATTAGTAGGACAATGTAGTACGAAGAATAAGGGTAAGATGTCACGTATGCTGGCAGCAAAGGCGGCTCTAGCTACGAGGGTGGATGCTTTTGGAGATGAAGTGTCATTCGAGCTGGGAGCTGAACATAAAGTCAAGCTGGAGAACAAGTTACGGCTCCTAGAGGAAGGCAACCTGAGGAGGATCAGCGGAACCGGCAAGGCAAAGGCCAAATTCGAAAAATATCATAGTAAATCGTGAGTACCAGTATTTTTTTTAATTCTTACTAATAATTTGAATAATAATAATAATAATAATAATAATATAGCCTTTTATTTCCGATAACTTAGATTATAGTAACAGTAAATATTACAAAAAAAAAATACTAGTAACTACTACATGCATGCAGTTACAGAATGTCTCTGATCTCGGTGTGCCTAACGGCAAAGGCCTCCTCCAATTCCTTCCACTGTTTTCTATCCCCTGCTACTCTTAACCAATGGGCTCCTAAAGTAAGTTTCATGTCATCTTCCCAGCGTCTTGCTTTTCGGCCTCTACTTCTGACACTGTCTCTTGGGTACCAGACCGTTATCTGCTTGCTCCATTTCTCCTTCTTGGATCTAAGCATATGCCCTGTCCATCTCCATTTGAGTCGATCAATGTGTGCTAGTATGTCTGTTAATTTTGTTCTATTTCGTATATCAGCACTTCTGACTCTATCTTTTAGTTTTAAATGCAGCATGCTCCTTTCCATAGCTTTCTGGCATCTTTCTAGTTTGTCTCTATGATGTTTAGTCAGAGCCCAGGTTTCACATCCGTAAGTGATGCAGGGTAGTATACATGTATCGTAAGTCTTCTTTTTGGTCTTAATGCTCATATCCTTACTCTTCATCACTTCTTTCAGAGCCCAGTACTTTTTCCATCCTGTCGCAATCCTTTTGTTTAATTCCTTCGACATTTGGTCATGCGGCGATATTATCTGGCCGAGATATATGTATTCCTCTACATATTCAAATTTTTGTCCATCGTTTGTTATGTCTGTGGGGGTTGAATTTGTCATCATTTTGGTCTTAGATTTGTTAATTTCTAGACCCACTTCCCTACTTTTACTTATTAAGGTTTGTATCATATATTCTAGTTTCTTGGGGTCCTCTTCTAAAAGTACGATGTCATCTGCAAATCTGAGATGACTCAGTTGTGCTCCGTTTATGTTCAGTCCCATATGATCCCATTTCAATTTTCTGAACATTTGTTCAAGTACTGCTGTAAACAGCTTTGGTGATAGTGGGTCACCTTGCCTGACACCTCTTGCAATAGGAAAAACGTCCCCGGTGGATTCTAACCTGATACTTGCCTTGCTTTCTTTGTAGATATTTTTTATTATATTTATGTAAGTGTTTTCGATCCCCTGCTCTCTCAGACTAAGCCATACGTGTTCATGTATGAGGCTATCAAAAGCTTTGGAATAATCTATGAAAGCCAAGTAGATGGGCTTGTTGTATTCGTTGTATTTTTGTATGAGTTGTTTTATTGTATGTATATGGTCGATTGTGCTGAAGTCCTTTCTAAATCCCGCCTGCTCCATTGGTTGGTTTTCCTCGAGACGGTTTGTTATTCTGTTTAGAACAACCTTAGCAAAAACTTTATACACATTTGATATAAGAGATATGGGTCTGTAATTTCCAATTTCGTCTTTTGGGCCCTTTTTATGTATCAATATTATATGAGATTTAGCCCAGTTTCTTGGAATAATGCCTGTATAAAGAGTCTCGTTAAAGACCTTTGTTAATATTGGGCTTAACTCGCTGATTGTTCCTCTCATTAGTTCGTTTGTAATTTTGTCTGGGCCCGGAGCTTTTTCCATTTTTTGACTTTTTATAGCTTTTTCGACTTCGCATTGTAATATTTCCGGTATATCTTCATTGGGAAGGATTTTATGGTTTCCTTCAACATGTTCTCTATCATGCAAGTGTGTTATTAGTTGGTCCGGACTGGGTTTTTGGTATAATGAACGGTAATAGTTTGTAGCAATATTTTGAATTTCGATGCGAGACGTTGTTGTTAGTTCATTTACTTTCATCTTTGGTATCCATTCTTTTCCTTTTTCTCTGAGTTCTTTGAGGGCCTTTCTCATGCCTCCCGTTTTATTAATGTGGTCTTCTAGGGTTTTAGTTCTTCTGTTTTTCCGATCTTTCCTCATGTTTTCGCGAATTTGTTTGCTAAGTTTTGAAATTTCATTTTGGTTATTTTTCTTTTCCTTTTTCATTATTAAGTTTCTTCTATCTTCAATTAATTTTAGAGTTTCGTCACTTAAATATGTTTTCTTGCTTTTGTCGAAGATTATCGATGTCTGTTTTTTGAGCTTATTTTCAATTTTATTATATTTTTCGTTTAGGTCTATATCTGAGGTTATGGCTTTCATTAGGTCTTCTGTAGTGTCCGTTGAGTCGTTCTTCCTATTTGTTGTTTTCAGTGGATTTGTCCATATTGCTTTTGGTCTAGGCTTTTTTGCGTTATTCTCATTTAAGCAGCTGCGTACCATACGATGGTTGGTATTGAAATTTAGGTTTTGTAGTACCCCTGTATCACTAAACGACCTGGCTTTATTTGTGATTATGTAGTCGATTTCGTTTCTAGTCTTTCCATCTGGGGATACCCAAGTCCACTTGCTTTTAGTTTTTTTGCGGTAAACGGAGTTTAGAAGTGTTAAGTTTTGCTCAAGTAAGAATTCCGTCAATTTTTCTCCATTTTTGCTCCTTTTTCCTCTGCTGTATTTTCCAATTATATGTTCTTCCCCTACTAATCGAGCACCAACTTGAGCGTTGAAGTCACCCATGAGCACTATGTTGTTTTCCGAATAGTTTTCAATTACTGCTCTCAGTTTGTCGTAAAAATCCAATATTTCCGTTTTTGTTGCTTGTTCTGTCGGCGAGTAGACTTGGATGACTGTCCATTTTTTAGGATGTTTTGTTAAGTTCAGATGCAGTAAAACTATTCTGTCTGATATTCCTTCGAATCCTATAATTTGGTTTCTTAGTTTTGTCTTTACCAAGAACCCTACTCCTCTTTGGCCAGCAACTTCTCCTTTGTGATACATGATGTAGTTACTTCTCTCTTCTATTTCTTCTCCTATTCTTCGCATTTCACTTATACCTAGAATATCCCACTTGATGGTTTCTAGTGCTAACTCTAGCTCTTGTAAGCTCTCTGGTGTCCTCAATGTTCTTGTGTTTAGTGTGCATATATATAGACAACTTTGTTCCCGGATTTCCTTTTTTGTGCAGGCTTTAATTTGTAAAATTGTTGTAGGGTGTTGGTCGGAAGTACTTGATGGTTGTGTATTAAATGATGACAAGTTTATGTCGCTGATTTTGCTCCTTCTTTCCTTGGTTGTCGTTGGAGGGTGTTGGTCTAGTACTCCCTCGGGGACCAGCCGTATTGGGAGACTCAAAATTTCATTTTCTTTTAATGTTTGTTCTGTACTATAGTGTGTTTTTTCTGTTTTTTCTTTAGTTAAGCTAAGTTTTGTTTTTCGGTTACTGCCATTTTTTAGTTTTTTGAAATACTGTATGTTAGTGAACTTTCTCCGCTTTCCTTCGGTTCTTTAGTGGAATCACCCTTACGGATTTTGTGGACCTTGCTGAAGCTGTTAGGGGGAGTAGAAGGTGGTGACGACGGGGCTCTTTTCCTTTTTTCATTTTGATTTTTTTCTTTAATTACGAGGTTGCCGTTTTTAATAATTTTAATAAAATTGAATTCAAATTATAAATAAGGCTGTGATGGTCACTCTATGTCTACTATCTTGTAAAATATAAGATTTATAAACATGTGATAGTTGTGAAAGTCAATCTGTCTGTCTAAAAACCTTTATATTCTCCAACCTTTGAACCAACTTTAAAGACATTAGTTATAAAGATAGCTAGAAGATAGAAGACTGGCTTTTTGTTTATAGATGGCTCTAGCTAGATTCGCATGGAGTATGTTGCCAATATTGATAGAGAGAAAAAACATGTAATTTTTAAGTTTTTAGTAAGCACAGACAGTACAAAACTACACTTTTTTTGCTCACTTTTAACTATTTAGATTGAATCGAAATCATATTTTAAATGTATCCATCTGTGTCCACAGTGAGGTATTCCAATACCCAACAGCAGCGGACAGCACACTGGACAAGAAGCCTGTGAAGAGGGAACACTCGCCCGACGAGGCTGCCCCCAGCAAGAAGATCAAACTAGAAGACAGAGCTAGTGAGGTGAGGTTTAGTAACATCTCTCTTGATCTATGCTTTCCTCTATAAGAGTGGCTTACAAATCAACCAACAAAGTAAACATTATAATGTACTGTAAGTTACAGGTTTCCTAATATAGGTCATTTTCTTATTGCGTCTGAACATATAGTACTTTTGTAATGAATCCCGTTTTATAAAAGTAACATGTTAGTAAAGTTTTACTTTTAGAATCTCATAGAATAGAAAAATTATTGGCATTTAATACAATGTTTACAGATTCACATCTCTGATAATGGCATCTATTTATGGTGCCTGTTTTGTTGATAACTGAACCAATTTTTATTTTTGTTTCATTTTAACAGGTAACACCGATAAAGAAGAAAATCAAGACAGAAATAAAGGAAGAGCCCACAGAAGAACCCGCTGAACCTACCTCAGAAAAGAAAAAGAAGAAGAAAAAGAAATCCTTAGACGCCTCACAAGCAGAAGAAGCTGATGCGGCAGAGGAAGCCGTTGAAGCCACAGAAACACCGAAGAGTGAGAAGAAGAAGAAGAAAAAGAAACGAGAGAGTCAGATGGAGGAATAGTCTACCTCAAGGTAAAATTTACAAGCTTGATTCAACAAGACAGATAGTTGACACCAGTGATTTACCGTAATGGCTTTAAACCGTTGACAGGCCCGCCGCTAGGGGTTTGAACGCCCGTGTGCAATTCCCATTATGCCGCCCCCGTTTATCTATGTCTACCTTACACGATCTAGGTTAAAAAAAGGTAAAGGATGTGGAAAAAATAAGAAATACTTTACAACGAAAAACTATTCATTTACTTAATTTATAGTAATTGTACCTTTCTTGCCTTTAATGTTGGCGAAATCTGTTATCAATTTTTTTGTGTCTAAGCTATCTAATATCTCATGTTCAATTGAAACTATGGCTAAATTACTTAGTCTTTGCTGGTGCATTGTTGATCTCAAATAGTTTTTTATAATTTTTAACTTTTAAAAGGACCTTTCACCAGATGCAACTGAAACCGGCAACGTAAGTAATATTCTTAGTCCTATTGCTGTATTCGGAAATGTTGACATTAAATCATTTGCAAAAATATATTGCAATAGGGTTTGTGGATCATTGGACTGGTGTTCAGTAAAATGCAACTTTAAAGCATTGATTTCATTAATCAAATCTATACCGTCAATATCTGTGTCACTATTTGAACTGTCTTTTAGCTTCAAATTCAAATCTTTGCAATGTTTCATTAAATCATCTTTGGAGTAACTAAATAAGTTATTATTGGTGAAAAAGCCAAATACGTCGGTAAACGTTTCCAACTCCTCGAATCTATCCTTTAAAGAAGTTAACGTTTGATCTAGGATTCTAAAAAAAACCTCTACCTACTTTGCATTTGGTTTTGGGGTCAAGTAAAACTATTGAAATTGAGTTGGTTTTCTTCGTGGACGAACTGTGTCTATAATTAGGCGGAAAATCTGTTTCTACATTGAGGTCCCGAGCCACATTAGCTTCTTCTAACACCCTTTCGAAGTGCTCATCCGTGCGATATTCGGTGAATTTATTAATCAATTTGTATAACAAATTTATGCAGATTTGAGTGTTTATTGTGGGGTTTTGCATCATTTTCCTGAGAGCATTAATTTCATTTAAAATATCGAACCAAATTACAACCGAACAAATAAATCTATAATTTTGGATGTTTAAAGCAAGCGAATGAGCTTTGTGAGATGTTGTACAATCCCATTCCGACGAATTGTTATCTGATATTTCTAGTAAAGCGTCAAATATTTTTGTGAGTTGATACCGTAAAGGTTTGACTGCATCGATTCTGCTAGACCATCGCGTGGCACTTAATGCTTTTAATTTTTAATCTGGTAAATATTTGCAAATTATCGACCACTTTTTTGTAGATGACGAAAAGAAAACGTAAATTTCTTGAATTATATTGAAAAAATTGACGGTGTCGTGCGTAATATTTGCCGCATCGTTAACGACCAAATTGAGACTATGCGCTGAGCATGGAACGTAAAATGCGCGATTATTAATTTCCAATATTTCTTACGGAACCTATTCAGGACTAAACGAAATAATTGAAGCGTGTTGTTCACTAATCTTTTCGACTTCGCATCGCTTTCGCATGGTTATAAAAAGAGGAATGAGAATAAAGCTCTGAGGGGATTCCCCTATTTCGCGTCGTTTCATAGCATAGAGCATAACACGACCATAAACAATATGTCGACTTTCTTCCGGCAGCCGTCCTCGGGCACGAGCACGCCTTACCAATAAGTGTTACGTATTTCAATAGATGGCACTGTTTAATGCAAAAGAAAGTAATTGCGCGCCGTTTTATATTTCTTTTGGTTGGATTTTTTTTAGTATTGTGATGTGACAATATCTGAATTTTGGTCGTTGATTGCTTGATTTGCCGCCCCCCTGGATGCGCCGCCCGCGTGCATTGCACGCCTTGCACGCCCGCTTACGGCGGGCCTGACCGTTGACTGCTTGTGTTGATGAAAAAGCCATGATATAAGGAATGAGGACTGGATACCATGGATTGGTGAGAATGTGGGAAGTGTTGTTTATCATTGTTTGCTGGTCATTGACAATTAATTTCAGTTACAATTTTTTTCTTAACAGGATTGACATTTTAACAAAGAATATTGATATAGTCAAAGTGCCAAGAATATTAATACACTATTATTATCTTGAAAGTTTATGTAGTTTGGTACATACTTTATGCATTTTGACTTCAGATGTTGATCAACTGTGACATAAAAATAAAGTTTCAGTATTTATGGATTAAATACAAATAATGGTTTGTGTCTGTTAAAATTCTTCTATAATGTGAATGTTTTTTTGCCACTTCTGTCTGAATGTCTTGTTGGTCCAGTTTTTTCCTCAGTAAAAGTTGAATGTAAGAAAAGTATCTGTTACGCTGCTAAATGTTTGGTTGACTAGTAGATTTATTTTTATCTTGTGACCACCTCGTTTTCTGAGTTCTAAGTGCAGTTACTGTGTTTTAGATGTAAGTTGAAATGTCCTCACATTGTGTGAGTTTATAGAAATATTAAATTTACTTTATAGCTGTTTTTTTATTTATGACCTTATCACGATTTCTAAATGACAATGGTTTGTGGTTGTGGTGGTTTCTGACCCACCATAGAATGCTGTCACATTTAACCTCCTAAGCCCTGACTCTAAATACTTAATTTAGGGCCTCAGACCCAGACAAAAATTTAATGGCTTAAAATATTGAATCTTACGTAACCTGATCTTTAAGTTCATTTTCCACTGAATAATTTGTACTTACTGAAGTACATTCGGCTGTTATGCTTACTAGTAATTTGTACTTTATAAAGTACGCGGGGCCTTACGAGGTTTTAAATAGTCATGGTTTTGTCTATGTAGCGTTTCGTGCGCTCTGTCTACTCTACCCCATTCGGGAATACAGGCGTGAGGTATGTGTGTATGTATGCAAACAACCGATGGTTTGAAGAGCATTACTAAACAATAAAATACCACACCTGTAATTATTTTATTTGTGATTTTACATAAAACTATTACTACTTACTATGACTAGGTACTATAATGAGTAATGACTATTTGAGAATAAAACATAGACCACAGTCAGTCTGACTGAGTGAGCTGTCGCACGCTGTATACGGCCAACCATCGTGTCCATTACTGGTGCCGTCACCCTAGGGTTAGTAAAAGAACATTATTACGTAATAACGAATAATGTTTATAAAAAAAGAAGCGCTTGTGGGAAGTAATTGATATTATTAACAACCGTAAACAGCGTGCTGCGAGCAGCTCAATAACCGATGCGCGGGTTGTCTCGAGTGCCGGAGTTTTGCGAGGGCTGTGCCAAAACACGGCCGAGCTCTATACCTTATCGGTTTAGGTACTTAAAAACAATATAAACAATCTTGACATGTCTTTTTGTTGAAATACACAGTCTAAAAATGAAAATCGTTACACTATACAATTCAATTATGAAAGTAAATGATTTTTTCATACCTAAATTGTAAAATGTAAAGATTTCGATTTATAAAGTGTACGTTTAAATAAAAAGACACGTCAAGATTGTTTACATTGTTTTAAGTACCTAAACCGATACGGTATAGCTTTGAGTCAATTCCGATAAGATGTTTTTTATATTTAATGCATTCATACATACATACACACAATTATGCCTGTGTTCCCAAACGGGCAAAGCTCGCGAAACGTGACAGATAAAATCATGATTATGACTTACGCTTCGTAGCCACTTCTAACATAGTAAACTTAGATAAAATCTAGGCATGGTTACCGCTCAATATTTATCATCATCTGATGTTTTTGTTTTTATCAGATTCGTTCAGTTTAGCTCGCTCCACCCAGACTCCCCTTTATTCCCAGGGATGGTCGTGTAGGAGGCTGTCGGACTCTAGTTTATGTACAGACAGGGAAACTGGATGTTTAGCAGGTTGAGATACCTACTTATAAAATTGGCCTTATTACCTTCTATTCCCAGCCAGTTGCATGGCATAAATACCCAATATTGAACTTCATGATGAAGTTTGTCCTATAATGCGAACAAATTATAAAGGCGGTCAACCTGCTAAACATTCAGATTCCCTGATTATAGGTAGGTATGTATGAAATATAATCCCAGTAATAATATCCCAATTAACTTTGAAAGAAAGTGGCAACCCTTATGTTTTTCAAAGTACGAGCAAGTTGAACTTTAAGCCGCTGGCACCACTACCACAGGTTGTCATAAACAGCGTTCGCGATACAGTCGATAGCTAAATGCGCTTCGAGTTTTCGATTCAATTTGTTGATGACATGTGTCATATTTGTGACTTGTCATTAACATGAGTTTGCAGTGACCTTACTTGTTAGCGATTGGCTACAAACCGTAAGTCTAGCTTAGAGATTCCCAAACTTGTCATTTCATAGACAGAGCCAATTCTGCTGCTACATTTTCTTCGAAAATTTGAAATGGGAACATAATTTTCTTGCAGTCGAGTTTTTTGAAGCGCATTCTTGACAATCATGGTATTTACGAAGCGCTGACTGGTAGAATCAAACAAAAGACGGCTAAAATAGCGTACACATTAAAATATTGATTTTCTTTTGTATTTTTCACAACAACATGTTTATGTGGTAGCCTGGGCCACTGTTGAACCGCTGCGCTGGCCTAGCTTTTAGATGCGTTAAGTCATCATGGCAACGAAGGATATAAAATAGTTGATTGACGTATACCTACAAACAAAACGCTTTGCAAAAATACGATATAAGAAATGAATCGAAAATACAATCGAATACGGTCTCTAGACCGTGGTAATGTCACCTATAAGCCAGGGCTTATTACGGATAGTCGAGATTCTGCTAACTTTGGTTAATGTCGGCTGGGATTAGCGGAGCGAATACATTTTTAGTGGCGCGATAATGTGGAAACGAAACTTATACCTATCTGGAGTCGAAAGAAGTGCGTATGGTTTTGCGTGGTAAGGGATTTTACTCACACTGTGTTACAGGACTTACAGGCAGGCTAGAAACCTGTCACAGTTACTTATTTATATAAGTCGCACCTGTATTCTCAAATTGGACAGGTAGAGCACACAAAACGCTACATAGTCAAAACCATGACTACTTCGCGGTTCGCAGCCACTTTCAGCATAATTTTAGGTTAAAATATTAATGAAAGAGGTAAAAAGTGACAGGTTATTCGCCTGGTCGCCTAAAATATACTTTAACCTGTCTTTAGCAGTCTTTTACGACACCTAAGGAAGAAATAAAAGGTGTTAAGGATTCTAAACCTGATACCACACGCTATATTTTGTTTTTTTCGTTTATTTTGTACAAAAAAGAGTTGTACATGATTAAACATCACGTAAATTTTATTCAAATTATACAAAACCGTAACCTTCTCTAATTACAAAACCCTTGTCAGTACTCGAGAGCAAAAGTTTGTTTCTTAAGTCACGTCTTCATTCCGACTGCTCGCGGCGTTTCGGAATTCCGTGGTGATGGAAGCATTTCCGTGTCCCCAGTTTTACATAAACATCAAACCTCTTCCAACTTTTACGGTACATCCTGGTCTTCACTCCGTCCGTGTCCGTTTAAGTTCTATATTGCTGTTGCTTTCGTTTCGACTTGAGCTAGGTACGGGTAAGTCGTGTGAGATAGACTGCCTGTACATGCTACTGTCTAAAGAATAATTATGACGCCAGTAGTTAGTGCAACGTAAACAAACCGTGATCTCACGTTGCATGGCTACTTCTAGCAGTGGCGTAGCTAGCATGGGTGATACCCTGGGCGGATATTGTAGGTGTTACCCCCCCCCCTCCCTTGAATTCTATAGAAACGGTAAAAATGAAGTTTTTTTTACCTTTTATGATTTTTTCATTGACTACTAACGTTCACAGCCGGGTGTCACCCTCTCCGCCCCCCCCCTAGCTACGCCACTGCTAACAACATTTTTAATAACTTTCTAAACGCCTTAGAACATTACAGGACAACTGATAGGAAACACAAACAAACACAAATGCAAATCGTGTAACTTAGGAATACGGACTAATTGTTAGTCCACAACTGAACTAACGCTAACTTGGCAAACAAACCGTTTGTCCGGCGAGTTGGGACAAACATCGTATCCTACCAATACAGGCATTAGGCGGCTGGCAAATATCGTGACAAATGGGTGGAAGTGGGGAGAGGAGGCGTAACTTCCACGTTTGCCGGATGGAAGTGAAGAGAGATTGGCGTAATTTTAACGTCGGTGGAGCGTAGCGTAACTTAACACGTTCCCTGTCCCCGGACAGAACGGTCTGTCAATGTCACAAGTCCGATTGTGCATCTGTGTATGAAACTGTGGCACCATAAGTAGTGGGAGGATGGACTTGTGAAAACAAGCTTCATGTCCCCACATTGGAAGCCTTCGGACAGATAATGTGTCAAACGTTAAAATGGGATAATTCAAAGATCCATAGCGTGATTACGCACAATAATTCCTAATAACTTTTTAAGACGTTCTCTTCTGTGTATATTATTCGCCAATATTCGCCAAATATTGCAGTTACAAGTTGATGCTTGGTGGTCAATAATTTGTGGAAGAAAAGGCTGACGTAACTTTAACGTTAGTGAGACAGCGTAATTTTACGGTTTCCGCGGCGTAACTACAACGTCTGATATTTTTATTTAAGTACAATCGTCATGACACTCAAAATAAATTTAAAGGTTCTCTTACTATGGCCTATAAGTTAATAATTTTTAGTTCTTTATTCATTATTTTATTTGAAATGTACTTTCATCATCATCACGGCTTCATTTAACACCTTCACTCCACTGATGATAAACGACCGATATTCAATTTGAAGTTGAAAAAAAAAAACGGAACTTACAGGGAATTATTCGACGCCATAATAGTTTCTTCATATTCGCAGTTCTGCACAATTCTCTGCACAGTTGTATGTGAGTATACAGAATAGATAATACTACAGGGCATTATCGTTTGACTTGGACTCGGTGCAGGCTTCGATCCCGGGCGCACAGCTGACGTCAAGCACTCGCTGCGCTCTTTTGCTCTTTCAATATGTACTTAAAAAACACTGAGTGAACTAAAATTTAGTATTGCGAGAAAATACAGATAAAACTAATAGATAAGACGAATAATAAGAAATAAAAGCGTAGCATTTTGAGTTTAAAAAAATGAGGTTATTTTTTTATGAGAAACACCAAATTAACTAGGTACCACCAGGGATTTGTTACACACCGTGTCTGTGTTTTTATTAACATGTTGCTAGATTACATTAAAAATATATCTTATCGAACATCTCGGTGTCCATGAAAATAATTAAAGTAAATTTTATTCACACTTAATTATGATTAATTTTGTTTACAGAAGCAGTTGCTTTCGCCAAAGAAAGGCTGATCAAATATTAATTTTAATAACTAACTTATCATGAAATTCTTATCCAGATCTTAAGCGCTCTTTCCCTGTTATTAAACAAAGAAACTTTATCTAAGTAGTCTAAGATCTAGTATACAAAAATTACAACCTCATCTTCATCAACCAGCGTAACCTAAAGTTAAAAATGTGTTAAGAATAATAGTGTCGGTTGTTAGCCTGTTGTCTGAAGCATATCAGGCATTAATTTGCCTACTTTGGGACTAGGTGATTGGTGTAAAAATTGTCCAGCGATATTTATTTATATTTATTTATACCTACCTAAATCCATTTCTTTAGTCGCCTATAGAATAGAATTTGAGAGATGTTATGCTAACCAGACACCACACAGGTCTCTATGTATATGTCGAAGGCGGATTGTACAATCCGCCGTTTTACATAACGCCTAGCCGTTTTGAAAAACAGCACCGTTTTGTAATGCGGCGGCTCAACGTTTAGCCGGATTGAATGCGGCCGAATCAAAAACCGCCGGAATGAATTCGGCGCTAAACGTTATTCATTACGGCTAGGCATAATGTAATACGGCGAGAGATTAGCCGCCGCTGTGACCGAGCGAGCGCG
>BHDV01030620.1:41861-59513 GCA_005406045.1 Adoxophyes honmai
TCATTTTTAGACTGTGTATTTCAACAAAAAGACATGTCAAGATTGTTTATATTATTTTAACTACCTAAACCGATAAGGTATAGTCACTGTTTAAAACGTGTGTCTATTAAATTAGGTTATGATTCCAAAATTTCCAACCACAAGACGACTTTCAATGACAGTTCTGTCTCCACTCACCTGCTTAAACAATAGTAAGCGAAGGTACGACATTTCTTACACTGGATCTCATACTAGCTGGAACTACAAGCCTGGGCCGTTGCAGGATTAACTCCAGAGCCTGTGTAAACTCCAAGTTAGATTAAGAATGGAAAACTCCAAAACAAATGAAGAATGGCTGCTTGTGCATAATGATGTCTACAGTACCTACCATAACCATGAGTTTGTGCTACCGTATCTACTCGCTTCTCAAGTGGATATCTTAAGAGGCGTCTAAGTATTAGTAACTTTCTTAGTACTATCGAACCAACTGATTCCTGACCCACCGCAGAACGTTGTCACAATAAACGTCATCAAGATTTCCTTTGTCAAGCAATGAATTGTCACTATGACGTTCGTTGTGAATAGGTTCTATGGTGGGTCAGGAATGAATTGGTTCGATGGTACATAGTTTCTTCTTAGTCGGTTCAGGTATATTTTAGGTGACAAGCTGGCTACTCGTATCACCACGTGGTCACCACAGAATAAATACGAAGAAGTGTATGTACTTCACCTTTCATACTATGCTCGGTGGTCGCCTAGGGATGTCTATTACACATAAAAATATCGTGGTAGTGTTTAATTTGTTATAGACATTATTAAGTAAGTAAATAAAAATGCTTTTGACATTGGCGTGATTGTTGTATTTAAAAGTGTAATAAATTCAGATATTTATGAACTTTTTTTTACAGTACGTTAATGGAAGATACTTGTTACAATTTCATAGCTCCGATAGTTGTTACTCTTGAAAAGGTTGCAGAGCCGTACACTAGCGCGCTTCTCTAGTGGGCGTCAACTGCGCTCGGACTGGTTCCAACTATTCCGAGATATAGTGTCTGTAAACAGTATTTTGTGTTCGTTGCTCATGCGCACTTCGTATGGAGATTGCCTGAAACCAACGAGCGTGTATGACGAGAGTGGTGAGTAAAGTATGCCAGAATAGAAGCAAATGGCGTTCTGTTGTCTCTACCTGCCCCGCAGGGAATGAGTGAGATGTACTTACTTAATGCGTGTGTTTGATACGGCCTTGAATTACTAGGCAGCTCTCAGCAATATAAGGTAAATGTACTAATGCTCGACGCCGACGCCTCAACGCCCAGTAGATGACACCCATCTGTCACCTGTCTTACTATGACATAAGGTTGCAAATGCCATGTATTGGGTCAGTGTCGAGCCCAGGGACGTTTACTTTACCATTTATGATTAGTGATGTTATGTGTCTGTTTGATACGGTCTTGAATGAATGAATGAAGGGCAGCTCTCAGCCCTATCGCATTTACAATTAAATTTTCAGCTCGTAAACATAGGAACATGAAACACGGTACAGCAAAGCGAGCCTATGCACCTAAAAGCATGTTTTAAGAATCCATTTCAAATGCTAATTTCTCGCATTAATTCGCTTTAATACGTGCACTCAAAGGCAAATATTCATGGTGCCGGTGGCTGCTTCGTTCAACAGATTACGAATTTCTGGCTGATGCTGAGCACGATTGACGAGAGCTGGTTTTAGCTCCTTTTTTTGTATCCGAAAGTGTTATAGAGGGCAGGACTGTACCCCAGGTTATGTTTTTAGTTTTAGCAGGTCCGTGGTTTTTGATATAAAATAATAAGCAGATTACTTGCAATTAATAAATTTGCAGTTAATTATAACACTTAAATATAACACTTTCTGTGCCTAGATTTCTGTGGAAACTTCGCCTACTTCTGTCATAACGTTGCTCATACCAGAGTATTTAAGTGTAATCTTCTGCTAACAGTACACCTACAGTGTACTTAGTACACCATAATAATTAGGCCCGTGTGGTGCCGGGTTTAATTAACATCTCTCCATTTCTTCCGTGCATCTCGAAAGAGGCGACTAAGGAAAGAGGTTAAGGTAATTTACACAGGCTAGCAACCTGTCACTAAGGTACCTTTTTTGACTATATTTAAAACTAAAACGTTAAAGCTAAACGTGGCTAATTATTAAACTTATTAGCGTCTCAGGAGACCTCAGGGCCGGGACTTTTTTCGCTCAGAGACTGAGCATAGCCGTACTTCGAGGGAATGCCGCCAGCATACTGGGATCGCTACCTCGGGCTGGCGAAATTTAATAATTTAATTTTTTATAGTATTATATGTATAGTTTTATTATTACGTAGTTGTTAATATTTATATCTTGTAAATAAAGTGTTTACTTACATAAAAAAAAACGTGGCTGCGTAACGTTTTGTGTGATCATTAAGTAATATAGGAGTGATATCGTGTATGTGAATTACATGAGGTAAGTACATCATGTCGTGATTAAGACATTTGAAACGAGTTGTAGTTGTTCGAATTTTAGGTTAAATTGTTCCGTTGTAGCGTTGAAAGATCACCGTCATCCTGCAATTGCTTCAGTGACAGCAAAAATGCTTTTTTTTCTAGTTGGGATCAGTATTTTCCACACTGTTCTCCTCCTATGATAAATGCTCTGCGATTGGAACTGAAGTGTTTTCAGTGTATGAATTCAGATACGAGATTTGCTGAGTGCCTTTTCCATAGCTCAGGGTAGATATGGATAGATTTAGGCGATGTAGACTTGAATAAATTGCCTATTTGCATTTTAGAGCAAGTTATTTAAAAAAAATCCTAGGAAAGAGTGTATTTAAAAGATACTTGGGATTCAGAAGTTTAATTTAGGAAATTGGCCAACTTATATTTTATTGGCGCTACAAGAAGGGTTTTACGAGTATGTGAAAAGTATAGAACCTTATCCGATATCTATAAAATATGCTAGAAGTGGCCACGAATTGTGAAATAGTAGTAGTTTTATGTATGTATTACATAAATATTTTCACGCCTGTATTATTCCCAAGAGGGGTAGGCTGAGCACATGAATTCAAAAATCCAGTGCCACATTTAGCAATTTCAGGGTAACTAGATAATTAAACGTGGTATTGCAGTGTCAAGTTGATAGTCCATCGCCCACATTACACTAACCCTTTCCCAGAGTCGACTCTTACGCCACCCACTGGAAGAAAGGGGGAGATGCTATTCTAACCCGGCACCATACGGGTTAGAATATGCGGGTTACAGGTTGGTCTATGTATGATGTACGAGTATGTATACGATTATCTTACATACTGCCATGGCATTGTTTCTCAGTGATTCCTCTGGTGTAATTTGTGAGTTTATTTTAACAAGTCGCTAATGAAACCGGAGGTCCATAGAGAAGTTTATCCGCAATTTCCGCAAAGTTCAAGATGCGGAATCCATTCAAGATGTCGTGTCCGGTGTAATTGCGAACGTCCGATTGCCACCGAGGTGTAAAACTATCCCGATAAATTGGCCCAGTTTAATTGGTAACAGCAGATCGCAAACAATGTGCCGGGTGCGACCGGACGCTTCTGGGACAGCGTTGGGAAGAACAGTACGGAAGGACGAGAAAGTAAAATAAATTATTGTTCACGCAATTCGGAACATGTAATTTTCTATTGTATAATTTGGAACGGGCCTTACTTAAAATCAGTTCAGTCAGTCATTTTTGTATCTGTGGCTTCATTCGGTCATCTGTATGTGATAGGTCAATTCACATTCATTTGACTCTCTCTTGCAATCCGACCAGGAATCATGGCGGACGTGTGATATCTCTTGCTAAAGCGACCACCGTCCGGGGCGGACGTGTGATCTGTTATTCATTTCATTGTGTGTGTGTGAGTTTAAATAAACCTCAGGGTCAAGTTCAAAGTTTTATTTACTGATCAAGCTCCACCACATCCCATCATAATCATCAATATATCAGGAGGCATCTTCAATCTTCAACCAGAATCAAGTCAGCATCAGAAACCAACGCGGCGCGTGGGGTCACGTGACATCAGCGTTGGTAGTACGGGAAGTATATTCATCATTTTTGGAAACCCACGTTGCAGTAAGGATTATTGTAATCAATTATAATCGTTACTTGTGATTACTAAGCTATGTTTGGGGACAGGGGAATTGGTAAGTTCGGTACTGAATCGAATGTCTTTAAATAGTAAGTATACTTACCTACTTTTGCATGATGATGACTAATATTTTACTATCAAATCATATAATTTCCCGCCATAGAACCTACTAAAGCGTGTCACACACTAAGCAGATATGATACGATATCTGTTACAGAACAGATATCTGTCAATATCGCTCCCTATACAATTCAATGAGCTAACACACACAGCGCCGGCACCGACATTATGGAAAGATGACATTTATACGCAGATAAAGTAGTAGTCTGTGACGAGCTTTACAGTGAACATCATATTGACATTGGGATGCTTGACAAACGAAATCTTTGCTACATTCTTTCTGTCTGTCGCCTTGTGACAGACTTCCCTGTAAAGTCGTATGTTAAGGTTAGGTTAGGGATAGGGACTTAGGGTGACTGGCTTCCCTGCTCATACCCACCACCTTACATATGCAGTCTGCAGACACGGTTAGTCTGAGATACCTTCGAACCATAGTCCACGCCGATAGCCGATGGGGTCGAAAAGAGCTTAGGTAGAGATCACGGACCAGCAAGCGCAGCGTCGGACGTCCACGTACAAGATGGACAGATGAATGGATGCAATGCAGGTCGCTTCCAACAGGTACTTCTTGACGGAAGTCTAAAAGGGAGGACTGAGTTCAGCAGTTTATGGCTGAAATTCGCAGTCTACGACATTACGCTGGTATCCTGCCTAGCCTTTGTCTAAAGCGTTTACCTTAAGCCCCCGTTCCCACCGCGTCGGGTGCCCGCACGATTTTTAATCGGGTGTCTTAGCCGCAGTACATTTTATATGGAGCTGTTCACACACGCTCGACACGATTCGTGGGGGCACCCGACGCGGTGGGAACGGGGGCTAAGAGGTTTGGGATTCTAAAACGTACCTACTGCCTTCACTTGACCTGTGATGCTCTCAATTAATTCCAACAGTAGGGATTCGATTCCCGTTCCTGAACTTGCATTTGTTACCACAGTTTATTGTTGAACTTCGCGATAACCGGCGATTACAGGCAGTTCCCGAGCTGTTTGCGAAACGCGAGTGCTTGTCGTTAATGTTGGTTTAAGGGGCTGTAACTTTGACGAGATCTGCGAAGTGGCTGAGGATCTTGTGTCCATTATTTCCTGGATACATTGGTCTACACTCTACTGTTAAGTTAAAGTAGCGTTTCGTGTGCTCTGCCTACCCCATTTTGAAACACAGGCGTGATTTATGTATGTACATAACCACTTGGAAAAGGAAATTCCGCATCGTGAACTTTGCTTCACATTAAACCTATTACTACGAGCCATGAGCTTAAGCTGAATTATGTAGGTATTCCGTCCAAAGCCGTAGCTTGTTAATTTTCCGCCGGACCTGGCATTAAGCGGAAAAAATCCGCAACATGAACATTAACTGTATGATAGCAATTCAGTGTAATGCCTCTGTGAATAAAGACTTTATCATAAGCCCGACATACCACGGTTAAAAAATACATACATACATACATATAATCACGCCTGTGTTCCCAAATGTGGTAGGCAGAGCTAACGAAACGTAATATAGACATAACCATGATTATGACTATATCACGCTTCGCAGCCACTTCTAGCATAGTTTTAGGCTTGCAAAGATATAAGAGGTACAATAGTGACAGGTTGCTAGCCTGTCGCCTAAAACATCCCTAAACCTATTTCCTTAGTCGCCTCCTACGACATCTACGGAAGAAATGGAGAGATATTTTTTCTATTCCGACACCACATGGCAAAAAATTAAAAATTGAAAATCGGTTAAAAAATAAAAGGGAAATATTGATTTATGTTATAATAATGCACCCACAAGTGCGTAGGTGCTTAATTTTTGAAACAATGACGATTCTGGCAATCGAACCCACCATTTTAACACATGTCCTCATACCATAAACCAGGGCAGCCAGGAAACGTGGCACTAAATTCATCAATACAACCCTCGTATTATCAAGTTCCGATCACAAAGTCACCGGTAAACAGAAGCAGGCGACTCGTCCGAGCCGTGAAAGCGTAGCCAATTTTTCCGCAAACACAAACAATGTATTTTCCACATTTTTCCGCATTTTCCGCGCCAGTCCGCAAGCTGAACCGTTGGTGCGGAAAATTTCACTGAAACGCGGGAACAAATAGAGTCGATTCGAAGCAGACTGTTCGATTGCGCCGATCGGTGGCAGTTGGGAGTGATGCAGGAATTTGAACAACTGACGCTCAGAGTAAGAGATGCTATCGTTTTTGGGAGGATTTTGCAAAAATTCTCAGTATGGTGTCGAGTTTATAATAGTAAGCCTCCAATAGATTTTTTTGTAAGGTTTCAATTAAGTACCGGGATCGTTGAGCCACTTACCTATGTTTGTAACTTGGTCATATAATACTAATCCAATAGCTAACATCTAGTCGGTCACATCGGTCATTGATTACACGTCTAAATTGCGAACAGTGGCAAGTGGCTCAACAATCCCGATTCGCGACTGTACCTCGAAGTTTTGGGCTTCGAAAAGCGGCTACGAAACGTGAAATAGTCATGGTTTTGGCTTTGTAACGTTGCGTGTTTTGGTGTAGGTCTGTCTACTCCATTTTGGGAATAGAGGCGTGGTGTAACTTTCGGGAGTGTAACAGCGACTATGTTCACCAAGTAGGCTGAAGAAAACCATCACAATAATTACGCAGCTCGGGTTTTCCGAACTACCTACGCTAATTTTTATCAGTACCGTATCCTCGAACTTGTAATTAAATCCTACCAAGTGATAAATAACATTTTTTACAACAATCATCTAGTCCCAAATAAGGCAATATAATGCCTATGCTATGGGTAATGGACAACGGATAAACTTACATAGAAAATCATCCAAGACTCGACAGGAAAGATTCGTATTCATTATACAAATCGAACCCGGGCTCTTTAGCTTCACAGTCAGATTCTGTAACCACTGGGCTATCCGAAAAGGTGAGTTTAAAGCGATAGGACAGCGACAGCAAATTGTCACTATGGTATTATAATGTTTTAACACATTCACGACCAAGCCTAAAATCAAAACATCTGCGCGGAACCGAGTAGTCTACAGCTACTACAAAATGAATCCGGCTACCGGGTTCTCGGTATCTCGCGAATGTTTTGAAGAACCCGGGAGCCGGGTCCTTGGTTCTGAATGTGTTAAACATAAATTTTCTCAAAGAGGTCAACTTCTCTTCTGATATCGACTAAAAATATCAGTACTAAATTTTTACCACCTTCATTATCATCGCCATCACTACATAAGGTAAATGTACCAATGCTCGACGCCTCAACGCCCAGTAGACGACACCCATCTGTCACCTGTATTACTTTGACATAAGGTTGCAAGTGCCATGTATTGGGTCAGTGTCGTGCACAGGGCACAGGGACGTTTACCTTTATATAAAACAAAGTCGCTTTCCGCTGTCTGTCCCTATGTATGCTTAAATCTTTAAAACTCTGCAACGGATTTTAATGCGAATTTTGTTAATAAATAAAGTGATTTAAGGCGAAGGTTTTTGTGTATAAAACATGCATAATATAGTAGAGAAACATTGATAACTGTAGTGGTTTCTAACGTGATGTCGTAATTCTGTAGTATATTTAAATCAACATTGCATCCATGCGAAGCTGTACATAAGTATGTACAATCTTCGAATAGCACATCAACTGAACTTCACTGAAGTTAGTTACCCAACTGTTATACCTAGTTGACTAGCTGTGCCCGCGATTCCGTCCGCGTGGAATAGTGACTAATTTCCCCTGTTATTTTTCACAATTCCCAATGTGTTTTCGCTTCTATTAGTCGCAGCGTAATATTATATAGCCGAAAAGCCTTCCTCGATAAATGGTCTATCCAACACAAAATATTTTTTTAATTCGAACCAGTACTTCCTGAGATTAGCTTATTCAAACAAACTAATTCTTCAGCTTTATAATATTAGTATAGATTAACATTAACTTGATACTCATAAATGCTGACGTCATCAATAAATTAATTCTCATCCCAGTGACTTGTTCTAATTAACAGAACACGAGTCATGATAATCCTTATTATCCTCTGGCCTGGTAAGCGGATAATATGTTTACTCAAGTAGCTTATCGACGTCTTAGTTACAGCTGAACATACTGGCTAACACTCCTGACTTCTCATGTACTCCTGGTTGATATTTGTTCAAGTTGCGGAAAATTTTATACGTTCATACGTTCACGCTTGTATTCCCAAATCCATGACTTATTCACGTTTTGCAACCACTTGTGGCATATTTTTAGGATCTAAATCAATAGGTCTTTAATAATTTGTCGCCTAAAATATACCTAACTAAACGTATTTCCTTAGTCGGCTCTTACGACATCTAAGGCGAAGGCTAGACGCTCAATAAATAATTGTGATCCTTCAATATGAGAATACTGATGGATCACAATCTGTTCATGAATTCAGTGTATTTTCCATCAATATAGCAAGACATAGACGATCAATATACATACATACATACATACATCACGCCTGTATTCCCAAGAGGAGAAGGCAGATAATATAATATCACAATATGAGATAAATATTGAAGGATGACAATATTTATTGAACGTCTAGCCTTCGCCTAAGACAGAAATCGAGGGATGTTATTCTAAACCCAACACCACACGATATTTAGCAAACCTTAACCTTATTAAGTGGTAACTGAACTTGTACCCTTTTGAGTGGTTTTATTGACAATATGCAGCTGACCCGGCGAAACTTGTTCCGCTTTGGCAAGTTTTTTCGCGAGATTATCATTCTCTCCGTTTAAACCTTCCTTAGACTTCCACAATTCAAGACTTAATTAGCCAAATCGGTTCACCCGTTCTCGAGGTTTAGCGTTCATTTTTATTTTGAGAATACAGGTGTTATGTATGTATGTATGCTTGAAGAAACAGGCTGTCAAAAAAACCCTCTTTCATCAATGTTTAATATAATATTGATCATTAAACTACCGTGAGACTAACTCGTGATGAAAATTTAACGGATAACTCGCGTTCATTAGGAGCCGCGGCGGCTGCTGCAGCCAAGCACGAACTGCGCGCCTCCGCTCTCTTCGCGCGACTGCTCGTGCTCGACGAAAGGCTACGAGAATGCCTATGAGAGGCCTAGATGAAGGGCTACGAATTAGTCCGAAACATGTCGAGCTAAACTCGATTTAATGAACGAGAGTTATCCGTTAAATTTTCAACTTCAATGTTTAAGTTAAAAATTGTGCTAAAAGTGGTTAAAAGACTGTAATGTTCGTTTGGTACAGGCTAGATGTTTATGTATGTGTTTGTTTTCTTGCTATAGTTATTTGTTGATCCAAGTAACGAACTACTCGTGTTCCTGAATCCATCGGAATTCCTTTCACCGTTTGCTTGATTGAATAACAGACGTCTAAACATACAAACTTTGCCATTTATAAGATTAGGTTCAGCATCAAGATGTAGCGGCGCATACGCCCTTTCTAACCCCACGGCGAAACGTATAAATAGTTTATGAAGGAGAACTACGTAAGCGGACGAAACAAAAGGTCTTAACAATATTCGGGATTAGACAGGGAATTTCCGCGTAAGCGACGCGTAAAATGCGAGCGAAATGGGTCTCTATTCTCTTGAGTTTTGATATAATTTCTCTTTAGATTTATATGTGAGTTGTGTCGTTATTAGTGTGGGTTGTGATAGTGTATGATATATGCTGCAAATGCGACGCAGAGACGTTGTTTTTGTGGATATGACGAATGAGCATAAACAATAACTTTGTAGGCGGAAAGGATAAATTATTTCAATTTCCTTCACGTGTTTTTATCGAGTTTGTGTTTTAGATAGTGTGGGAAATGTAATGGAGTTGGGAGGGTTATAATATAGTATAGTCGATTCAAGTAATATCGGTTTAGACTGTCTGATAGCCCAGTGGTTAGAGACGTGTAGGTACCTCTAATGGAAACGTCATTGCGAGTAAATGTATGTACCCGAATGTCATAAATAAGGGATCACTTTTTTGATTTAACCTATTTCCTTATTTGCCTCATACGACATTCATGGAAGAAAAGGAGAAGTGTTATGCTAAATTCAACATCACACGGGGTATGTAGGGGTATGTGGGGTAATCAAGTATGTGTTTTATTTTAAATCACTATGTCACGTTTTAATTAACTGGTTAAACGGTGAACAAAAGCATACAAAGCCGGGGCTGCTAGTAGAGCACAATTAAAAAACCGGCGAATCTCAAGCGCTCAGAAACAATCAAGTTATAATTCCATAAAAAAAACTTTTCATAATTTTACGGCCACATTATGAGTTTTTGAGATTTAATGGGCCTTTTACGTCTAATTAAAAAGCTATCCGGCCGCCATTTTGTCGCGCAAAAATTATAACGATGACTGAATTACTTCGCTTCGGGAAAGTGGGACGCCGCTTTTACTTGGTGTGTTAATGTAACTCGAGCTGTGGCGGGAGTTCGCGATCAAGTATAGCTGTAATTTTACTAAGTCGTTTGTTACATTTACTTAGTAAGCACAAAACTATGACTCCTAGCATGTCGGTATTACAAGCTTTAATTCAACTTCAGTTTTGTATCGTAGCGAGTGGAACAAAGTGGTCTCTGCCTACCCCTGTGGGAAAGAGGCGTGATGGTATGTATGTATGTATGTCAGTTTTGTATTTATATTCGTTTTTTCACAGATCTTGCAAGGTAGATTTGAACCCCTTCCAATAAACTGATTGAGCTGAAATTTTGTACACTTGTGTAAATTAGATGACAATACAATATTCCGGTAGTGAACTTCTGGTGGCCCAGCCGGGACGGTCTCCTATGGAGGCAACTCTTCAACGGTTGGTCTAATTGACTTAAAATCCGGTGAACATAATCTAGGGTGGATGACAATGAAGTACAGTTGGTAAAAAGTACAGTCGGCAAAAAAGGTTGTTTCGAAAATTATATTTTTGTTGGTAAGTTTATTTTCCTTCAGCATAAAACTTGCAGGTTTTTCGCTTTGGAAACACAGGAGCAAGCCACATACAGCTGCCTGTGAGAAAAACGTGGCGTGTAGAGACTGTATGTCTGTTACCTTGCGATTTTAACTTATCATGACTGTATAAGAATGACATGTTGCTAGCCTGTCGCCTAAGGCTCAATTTACACCAGAAGAGCAGCGCAGCGCGGCGTAGCGCAGCGACCCGCTCCGTGGAGAATGCGCGAGGATTCCTCCGACTGCTCGAGAAGCCACTGGAATGCGTAGGAAGTCGCTGGAATTTACATAATTATTGATATATTGACATATGTATTGACAGCGGCCGTCGCGACTACTCGAGCATCCTCGGGCATTCCCGCGAGAGCTCGCGCAGTCGCACGGCTTTGTTTATGGAATGCGCTGGAATTCCCGCGGATCCGCGGGCATCCGCGCGCATCGTTAGAGTTTCTCATGCGATAATAAGTCTTATTGTAATGAAAATAAAGTTGAAATTCTCATGACACTGAAACTGCGCTCCGCTACGCCGCGCTGCGCTGCTCTTCTGGTGTGAATTGAGCCTAAAGCATACCTAAACCTATTTCCTTACTTACCTTTCGACATCCACAGAAGAAATCGACAGATATAACTATATCCCGACACCACGGAAATAAAATAGAAACCAATTTTTACTCTATTAGCCCTGCTATTCACTGATGAATTTCCGTAAACACGGAAGTGCCTGCCCGTGGAAATTTCGGGGAGATTAAATGTCACCGAATTGGCAACATTGTTTACCCTGGCGACACTGGAATGGCGGCGGCTCAATATGTTTGTACAGGCAGAGAAAAATTGCCCATGCAACTTGTTTAGACTAGCTTACCGCTTAACTTTTTATGGGGTTATTGTAATTGTTATTGTTTGTTTTATTTTGGATATCATCCATAGACGATTATTATCTACCTAAGTTGGTAATATTTCTATTAGAAACAATTTTAAAATTACGTTTTCTGTGTGGTAGGGTCTAGAATTACACTTCTCTATTTTTCAATTCCGTCAAGTACAACTATTGTACCTCTTCATTAACAAATACGGTAAAAATGGTGACAAAACGTGAAAGAGTTACATTGACTAAGTAAGTATGTACAGTTGACCAAGAAATTGATCTACCCCCTCAAGATCGATATTCATTTGAACCTCATGAAACAAGAAGGTCGATTTCCCCTCGCCATAATATTATGACAGTGACAATGTCAACCTTGTGACAATTTTGATCTCACAGAAACTTTTGTCAAAAGTGGTAGACCACTTTCTCGGCCCACCGTACCGTTTCGTGCAGTCTGCCTTTACCATTTTGGGAGCCACTTTTCTAATGAAATACTGGCAACACTTTTTTACGTCATCAAAATTGACAGCGCTGATTTTGGGCATATTCATGCAAACAATTCTAAAATCGAAAAAAAAACATAATTTTATTTCTAAAACTCTCCCTTTCCGTATCCAAAGTCTGAAGTCCATCAGCACCGGGTAAACCACTTTAAATAGGCAAAATGGCGGCCGCGAGCCGTCTCTTCCAGGCATCGTAAATAAGCCCGTGCCTTCCTGTTCTAAACGGTTTGCCCACAGCGTTTCCTGCCTCTAAATCTAACCAGAGCGTTAACGTTCGAGATCTGTTTGTGCTGGAGTTATAACTGCTGTCCGTTTGTAAAATAAGCGCACTGGCTTCCTTACTTACCGTAGCGTAGTTTGGATGGAGCTAGTATTCTAGACGAGTTGCGAGTAATTTAGGATTAGCCGATATACTTCAGTGCCTCAAGACGAAATTGTGTGAAACCAGTGATGACTTATTGCAACAAAACGTAATCTTTCACTATCGGCCTCATCTCAATACAACAACGTTTTATCTGTGTCAATTCGTGTTAGCAAATAATTATTTTTCTTTTTTCCCGTGTGGTGCCGGGTTAGAATAGCACCTCCCCCTTTCTTCCCGTGGGTGTCGCAAGAGTCGACTCTGGGAAAGGGTTAGTGCATTGTGGGCGATAGGCTAGTCAGACCTGTCACTGCAATATCGCATGTAACCATCTGGTTACCCTGAAATTGATAAACGTGGCACTGGATTTTTCAATTCATGTGCTCTGCCTACCCCTCTTGGGAATACAGGCGTGAGAATATGTATGTATGTATGTAATTTGGTGGAGTCGATCTATTTTGCTCTATTTCGTCACTGCCCACTCTCCTCCCGTCGGCTAAACGAGTCTGAACTTGGTGTTTGAGTCGAGTTCATTAGTTATCAAAACCATGTCTAGATATTTCAAGTTTCGTATAATAACTTCTTTTAGCTTATTGTAGATTATACATTTTTTTTTCTTCTTTTAAGAAGAAATGGAGCGGTCATATTTTGTATGGAAACGTAGTCCCCTGATTCCTTCCTGGATATTACCCGTAGAACAATGATTTTTTACATCAACAATCTAATGATAATATTAGCATGTTCCTATGTTTTCTTTTTTTTCGTTATTGAATTATTAAAAGAGATATTAACCTTCAAAAACATGAAAAATTGGCAAGTTTTTTCCGTTGTGTTCAAACCTCTAGAAACCAATTTTAACACAATTAGGTATATCGAAATATAAGAACATAGAAACACAGTTATGACATTTTTTTAACATTTAATAAAAAACATATTTAATCGGTTAAGTTTTGGAGAAGAAATCAGGGGACTATGAAACGTTGTTTTTGAATAATTTTGATAGGTATTTTCGGTCCGAGCTGTAGTTGTTCTTATCGCACTCGACGTCGTCTGGGCAGGTCACGGCGCGACAGCAATAGATTTAGCAAATACCTATTTTTCAATTCCTTCGGCTGGCATATTTCCTCTTAATTGTTTTAGTATTAGCATTTTTATTTTTTTTGGCCGGTTTTTTTCTTTATAACTATACTATACTTACATAGATCTGATGATAGATGTGCAATAGTGACAGATTGCTAGCCTCGCCTAAAACGTACCAAAACCTATTTCCTTAGTTGCTTCTTACAATACTCACTAAAGAAATGTAGAGGTGTTATCTTAAATACGTAAACAACATTAGTTATCTAATATAACCATTTTTGAAGGATTAAGAGGCAAACTTAAATTTTATAATCTGAAAAACTCCAAGGCAGTACATGAAACGATTCAAAATAAGACTATGGAAGTTTAAAAACTTTTCTCCAAAAAAAATGTTCCAATTTTATCCTTATTCTTCTTGAACTTTGCCCTTGGGGGACTAACCCCCCCACTCCCCGGGGATCCTATCATTAGCACGGGATAGAAGTGGGGATCCTGGGGGATCGGGCTACCCATGTCAATTCTCATTGATACCGGCTCGCTGCAAATGTAATAATACGAATGACAGGTGTTCTTTTTACTATTGGCGTATACAGCAGAAAAAGAATGTAACATTTATGATCGGTAGATGCTGATTTCGTCTACAAAATAAATAAAAATACATGTGATGAGATTGATGTTATTCATGTCAATGTTACCTTTTCTTTTCTCTCTTCTTTAGCGTGTTTTCGTCCACCGTTCGACATACGCCTCTCCTACTTTTTTACACGGAAGAGATAGAGAGGTGCTATTTTTAACCCAACATTATACACAGATCCATTTCTTCCGGGGATGTCGTAAGAAGTGACTAATAAAAAAGGTTTAGGTAGGTATGTTTTAGGCGATAGGCTAGCAACATATCACTATAGTACTTCTTTTTTCTTTTAAACCTAACATTATGCTAAATGTAGCTACGAAACGTGAAATAGTCGTGGTTTTGCCCGTGTGGTGCCGGGTTAGAATAGCACCTCCCCCTTTCTTCCCGTGGGTGTCGTAAGAGTCGACTCTGGGAAAGGGTTAGTGTATTGTGGGCGATGGGCTAGGAACCTGTCACTGCAATATCACGTTTAACCATCTGCTTACCCTGAAATTGCTAAACGTGGCACTGGATTTTTGAATTCATGTGCTGTGTCTACCCCTCTTGGGAATACAGGCGAGGCGTGACCATGTAACATATCCAAGGCAAGCCGCATCTAAACGTTTTCCGAATTCGGAACGTAGGTACTTGCGGAATAAAATATATTCCGCTCCGAAAAAAAGTAAATAAATATGTGAGTCAGCTAATGTATTTTCCACTGATTCCGTGCATTCGGATGTCCGAATACGGAAAACGAATTCGGAAATATAATTCGGGAAACGTGTGACAGAAGAAAAAATGGCAGGGATAGTCTGAGGAAGGTTTCCTTTAAAGTTTGAAGGCCGACCAGTTCGGAAAAGCAACGTTCATTAGTTCATTACACAATGGTTGTAAGACAGGAAGTTTCTAGAGCAAACAAAATGACTATTTCACATTTGAACTACTTCATTTAGTAGGAAGTTGTAGTGCAATCGTCATTAGAGTAATGTACAAAAACACCAGCCACTAGCAGTATAACGCAGCTACCCTTTGACTCCGAGTTAATCGTCTTGATAATGGTTAGCAGTTTAAATCTCGTGCTATTCCAAGCAGGTGGAAAAGACACGCAATCGCGATGTTTTCCTGCTCATTTTGAAAACGTTCTCTTAAATGGCTTTCTTTAGCAAGTCGAGTGGATTTTTATTTTTAGTGCGCTTTAGAAAAAATAGTTTTTAAACCGATTTAGGGTCATTAATCAAATGAGCAGATGACCGATGAGTGCTTGAGTGGAGACCACGGACTACCACCTACAAGATGGACAGACGACTTGATAAAGGTCGCCGGAAAACGCTGGGTGCAGGTCGCTTCCAACAGGTACCTACTTATGGAAGTCTAAATGGGAGGCCTATGTTCAACAGTGGACGTCTTATGGCTGAAATGCAGGCCGAGGGCAGTTCTGCACGGATTCTGATGACATCCGCAGAAACTCCGCACAGTTTTTTTTACAAATACCTACAGACAGACAGTGCGATGCGGATGCGGATACCCGCAATTCCTAATTCCGCATGACAAGTGACCGTCCCGTGATTCCCGCTTATTGCGCAAATAAAGCAATATTTACACACGCGAATGTTATTTACGTGACAAACAAGTGAATCCGCGGTATGCTAATCCTGCCTCATCCTTGGCTCAGTTGAGTCGTCGAGCCGAGAGAAATACTCAGGGAATTAAAGGATAATCGAGCAAGGATAAACGTGAGTTTGATAACAGGGAATTAATAAAAACACCCTGTTGGGTTAGAATAACACCCATCCACTTCTTCCGTGTCGTAAGAGGCGACTAAAAAAATAGGTGTACTTAGGAATGCTTTAGGCGACAGGCTAGTAACCTGTCACTTGACCCTTTTAATTTATAAATACAAAAAAATGCTATAATTGGCCACGAAACGTGAAATAGTCAATCGCGGCTCCTAGATGAAGGGCAACGAATTAGTCCGAAACATGTCGAGCTAAACTCGATTTATTTAACGTGAGTTATCCGATAATTTTCAACATGAGTCAATAGCCTACCCCATTTAGGAACATTGATATGATTGTACTGGTATGTATGTATTTTTTCTATTAATAGTAATGATGTAAATAGTTTGTTGTTGTCTTGCAAGGTGTCGGGTTTGGAATGATACCTCTCCATTTCTTCCATGGATGTTTAAAAAGGCGAAAAATATACCTATATATCGTTTTGTGTGCTCTGCCTATCCCACTTGGGAACACAAGAGCGATGGAGTGTATCGGGACAGAAACTAAACAAAAACTTACAAAATCATTTTTTCTTCTAGCAACCCTGGAAACTACGTAGGTATGGCAACACCGAACCTCTTTGTTATTTGGCGCAGGTTCTTTTCGCATAATTCGCATCTTAATTTAAGTGGCGGTCGCTCGCTGAAAATTTTTCAGAGTGCCTTGGGATTGTCAAGGTTGTGATTTGAATGCTGTCATAATTCAGGATTGGGGGGAAATGACAATGACAAAATGCGGAAGCTATTGTTCAGTGGTGCTGGTTTTGGAAGTGCTGGGTCTTGATGCATACACATCCGTACATTCAGCGACTAAAATATACCTCTATGTTTACACTTTAGTACATTTCCTATTTAACGTCACATTTTGAACTATAATATTGGGAAAGCGATCACAGTGACAAAGTACTCAAGTGTGTTTTACGCTGACTTCACAAGTGTACCATTGCGAACAGGGATTGTTGAGCCACTTACCTATGTTTGCAACTTGGTCGTGTAATACTAATCCAATAGCTGGTCATTGATTACACGTCTAAATTGCGAACAGTGACATGTATTACCTCTGTATGCCTAAATGGGTTAGGCAGTAAGCAAACCTGCGTTTCGTAGCCACTTTTTTGTTTTTTAGATTGCCGCCTAAAATATACTTACATAAGTGGGTCATTGTCAAGCCTGGCAATTTTTTTCGCCAAAAAATTAAACACGTGATTTATAAAAATCAAAGATATATTACGACTCTTACTCTAACTTGCAACAGAACTGAGTATCATTCAGAGATCAATTATTCGAAAAAAACGATTTAAAACGAA
>BHDV01030620.1:61224-85504 GCA_005406045.1 Adoxophyes honmai
ACCGAATGGACTTTTTCCGCAATATCATTCACAACACCAGCCATTTAAAGGATTATTCAAAAGGCAAGGCTTATTTACAATGTTTCATTGCTTAACTAATTATTAAAAACGTTTGGTGGATTTATAGCGATGTACTTAAAAAATACAGCAGTAACCGGAAAGACAATTCAACATTGACACCACCAAATATTCTTTTTAACACAACAATATCGTCTGCTGCGCACAAGTCACGGCAGAATGGCTGCTAACAGGGATAGTATGTACGATAGTGAATGAGTTACATTATATGTCGCGGTCTATTCATTTGACATTTCCCTAATTTTTCTAGAATTTAAAGTAATGTCCACCAAAAAGACAAAAAATGTTGTGACAAGATTCAATGATGCAAAAAATGTGTTTTATTACCATCTAATTTTTTAAATCCTATTAATGTTAAATGGAAAACATACATAGATTAGGGGAAAATGGCATTTTTGTACAATAATAAAAGAGATGTATTTTTTAAAGCCATATTCTATTAACAGGTGGAATCCGGACAGTCCACCGGAGTGGACTTTCAGTTACATTTGTGGTGATAAACAAAACAAATAATTACATTTATAGAAAATATGCTATAGTATAGTCTAGAACGTTTCCTGTACTTTATAGTTATGATGTAAATTGGATGCAATTATTAAAAATGTTTTATATATTACAAATGGACATGTTTTTTTAGGGTTATGACAATGACCCAAGTACATCACGTCTGTATTTCCGAATGGGGTAGGCCAGAGCAATCGACTACACAGAAAAAATCATGACTAAATCACGTTACGTAACCACTTCTATGAAGCTTATTTTTAGGTTTTAAACTAAGAGCTACAATAGTGGAAATTTGCTAGCCTGTCGCTAAAAATAACGTATCCTATTTTCTTAATTGCCCTTTACGACATCCACGGGAGAAATGGAGAAACCCAACACCATAATTTATGTATACCTACTTGTTACAATTACACGGTTCCGGTAGTCACCGGACCAGTAGACCCAGCAACAGAGCGTCTAGTGAAATCAAAACGGTCATGGATTCGATTGTATGGAAACTGAGATACTTAGCGCCACTACGCGGAACGTTTGCACAACGTCTGCGGTCGACACGTCTCCATACATTCTTCGCGTTGATTCACAAAAGAATTCGTTATCGTTTCATGACTCTTTTAATTACACTAAGTACTCAGTTGTCCAACGTTTTCGTGACTTTTGTGTCTGTGAGACGCCTCTATGGATGCGTTGTTGGAGCGAACTTTGTATGTAGATTGACATCTACCTATCTGTGTTTTGTGGTACCGCTGAAATTACAGCTGTAAAAAAGCCAATCTAATATCGGAAGCGTCTGACCTCCGAACCTAATTGCTTTTCTAATGAATAAACATTTTTGCCGTTCCTCTTCCTACCCGTCCAACCTTCAGCGATTTACTTGGAACGGACAGCCAGTGGATTTGTGACACAGACTTATATCGGAATAGATGCCGCGAGTTCCTGCATTTGTCTGAAAACCAAGCGTGCCACTTTTTCTCTACACTGTAACGTCATAGCGCTTTGATGTTGGGAATTGACAGTCCGAGTGAAACCGATTCAAAGGTAACGCTACCTTATTCAAGCTGTCCTGTCTCTAGGAAGTTAAACCTAATCTAACTGGTACAAGACTAAATGATATCGCTTCAAAGGAAGAGCATTGCTCTCCCTTTTGGTTCTCTTTTGGCATGCGAAGTACATTCGCGAACCGGGATTGTTGAGCCACTTGCCGCTCTTCGCAATTTAGACGTTTAATCAATGAACGATGTGATCAACTAAATGCTAGCTATTGGATTAGTATTACACGACCAAGTTACAAACATAGGTAAGTGGCTCAACAATCCCGGTTCGCGACTGTACAGTCAAGGAAATTGATACCAGTGTCACTTTGTTCCTTTTCATAGTGAGTTTCATATTGCTTTGATTAGTAAAAAGTATGTTGTGTCACAGTGACATTTCTCGTGAAACACAGTAATCAATTTCCTTGACTGTATATAGACTTGAGTCATCTATTTCGATAGAGTCTGTGATTTGTGATGTCTCCTTACTAGGTAGAAGTAAATATTTTATTCAAAAAGCTATTTCCCAGAATATTATTGGGCCTTTTTGTGATTCTCTCCAATCCTGTTTAACAGAGCCTTTTAACGGAAATCGTAATGAGAAATAATGTCAAAATCAGGTAAATCTTGACGTGACGTAAATATAAACTCTTAATGTCGTTACACATACATACATAAACAGCACGCCTGTATTCCCAAATAGGGTAGGCAGAGCACACGAAACGATACATAGTAAAAACCATAACTTTTTCAAGTTGTAGACACTTTATGGGTAACTTTGGGTTGAAACATAAATAAAAGAAGCATAGTGGCAGGGTAATTTAATTAGATATACATACATACATTACGCCTGTATTTCCATGGGGTAGGCAGAGCATACAAAACGCTACATAGACAAAAACGACTACTTAATTCACGTTTCGTGGCTACTATACTTTTGGCATATTTTTTAGTTTTGAGTTGACAGTTACAATTGTGACAGGTTGTTAGCCTGCCCTCTTAAGCATACATACATCACGCCTGTATTCCCAAGAGGGGTAGGCAGAGCACATGAATTCAAAAATTCAGTGCCACGTCTAGCAATTTCAGGGTATCCAGATGGTTAAACGTGATATTGCAGTGACAGGTTGCTAGCCTATCGCCCACAATACACTAACCCTTTCCCAAAGTCGACTCTTACGACACCCACGGGAAGAAAGGGGGATACCCTCTTAAGCATACCTTAACTTATTTCCTTTGTCGCCTCTTACTACATCCACTGAAGAAATGAACAGGTGTCTAAATTTGGACTCCTGAGAAAAATTCAAATTTTGTCCGTTACAAGTATACCCTTTAACGAAACTGAGAATTGCTGTTCAATGATAAACACAAAACAAACTTGGTAGGTAGCTACTTCAAAAGCTATGGTTCAATAGCTCAAGTACCAAGTTGTATCGTCCCTACATGCTAATGTGGCGAGTGCCTCCGCCAAGTTTAAGTAAGTTGGTAACTAAGTTAACGCCGGCACCTGCGCAAAAAAAGGGCCAAGTTCCAGTCGAACGTGTACAAAGAAGATTCTCTTTCTTTTACTTCATTATCATCATTCACTGAGTGTAAGCTTCCTTTCAGAGTGAGATTTGGGCTTTAGCTTCGATGCAGGCATAATTCAAAATTCAAAACATTATTTATGCAAATAGGCTCCTATGAGCACTTTTACACGTCATTTTTGAGTCTACCAGCGCTTCGGAAAGACCATCAAGAAGAATGCGCCGCAAGAAACTTGGCAGAAAGTCATTTTTAAGTAAAATAATTACAAAATTAATTAATTAATTATAAACAAAAGTTACCAATAATCAAAATAAAATATATCAAAAAATGTTTGAAAAAAAAGATAGTGTACTAAATGTGGAGGCAGGATATTTAAGCACAAGCCTGTATCACTAATCCAAGGGCCAAGGCAACGTGCTGACGCAGGTTTTCATGCCATCATGTCCTGTTCTGAAAGCAGAGCGGTACCGAGGCACGCATAGTGCGTGTGCAGCCTGACACACCACATTGAAAAAGTGCGATATTTATGCAACTGTAGTTTCCATTGGTTTAGAATATTACGTCTCGATTTCTTCCAACTGGAGGCAGTAGCCCTATAGGTAGTTAGATGAGAATATTTTAAGAGATAGGCTAGCAACCTGTCACTTTTTTTTTATCCAGCTTAGTGAATGAAGCGTCAAAGCGTGCATTTGGGAGTACAGAAATAATGCATATCTGTAAGATTTTCTATCCAGCTGTTAAATAAATCTATTGTGCTTGTGAAGTGAAGTCTACGAGGGTTCCATAATGTTGCAATTTTAATCCTTCCTACAGAACTCTAAAAAAGAGGCTAAGTATGGAAATTTAGGCGCTGTGGCACTTTACAGCTCAAGGCTGAACTTCTTGAGATACCAAAAGTTATGCTTTGAGAACTAAAACATAAGTTCAATTATTATCTGACAGCGTGGCTGTTCTTATACTTGGTTATTATAATATATTACGAGTTGCAGGTCCATATTTATAAAATTTACGAGTTTTAGTGCAATAGGTTAGGTTCGTTTTAAAACCATAAATAACAGAGCGTCAAAACAATTCTCAAATAAAAGGTTTAGGAAAACTAAAGGATATGGCTTATGAGTGTAAGGACAAATGATCATTATGACAAAATACGTTAGGGAATGCCAAAATAGCTCAAAAAACGTTAGGCATCCAGATATACATTCAACCTATTTACCTACACTACATAGTATTACTCCACACAGGAAAACCTTATTAAGTATGTTTATTGTGACATTCTGTGGAGAGCCAGAAGTAAATTTAGACTTCATCTAGTTTTAGTCTACCGACCAAGCACCGCCAGTCATTAAAAACTTAAAACGGTAAGGTTTAAAATTAATTATAACTGCAAGATCAAAAAGTCGAGTTGAGTGCAGTCTGACTTAATGTATGTGCAACTAGCTGCTGCCCAGAGAGAATTAGCTAGTGTTCTGAAAAACGAGCGGTTATTAAAAGCAGAATTAAAATATTAACTTGGTTAAGTGGGCTGTTGAAGCGATTCTTTGTCCTTTTATGATTCTGCCAGCTGTGTGTCAAATACTTCCCCTTATAAGGACTATAGTGCACCTATTTCCGTAATTTAGTGTTTTGCGTTTGGGATATTTGGGAGTTTTTAAGTTCATACTGATGTAAATTCTCATTTAAATCGAAAAATGGTGGCGAAATATAATTTTATATTTAACTTATTTGCCGATGTCTTTGTCCGCGCACAACTTTAGATTTCACGCTAAGTTAACAGAAACATCCACACATTCACAAATCCAAGCATCCACATGCATCCGTCCGCTGGTACAAACTACGTTTTTCGTATTAGTGGGATAGGCTATGCTCTCTGGCGATCTCAAGCGAGATTTGAAGCACCCTTAATATTCATAAACGGTTAAAACAGATGAGTGAAAAAAGTCTAGAGTTGTAGGCTAGCTAGCGACGTCGACTGTAGACTGGATTTTGAAGTGAAATTATGCTTTTTACGCCCACGCAAAAAGAGGTGTGTTAGAAGTTTGAGGACGATGTCCGTGTCTTTTTGTGTAGGTATGTGACATCGTAGCACTCGATATGTTTATTGATGGACCGATTTAGATCTGACTTTTTATTGGAATTTCGGGCATAGTTTTAGGCCTGAAAATAGACTATACCTTATCGGTTTAGGTAGTTAAAACAATATAAACAATCTTGACATGTCTTTTTGTTGAAATACACAGTCTAAAAATGAAAATCGTTACACTATACAATTCAATTATGAAAGTAAATGATTTTTTCATACCTAAATTGTAAAATGTAAAGTTTTCGATTTATAAAGTGTAGGTACGTTTAAATAAAAAGACACGTCAAGATTGTTTACATTGTTTTAACTACCTAAACCGATAAGGTATAGAGAATTGTAGGAGTGACAGGTTGTCAGCCTACGCACACGCAACGCCTGCATTCCCAAATGAGGTAGGCAGAACATTATCTATTCTGTGGCAGAACACACAAAACGCTACATAGGCAAATCCATGACTATGTCACGTTTTTTGGCCACTTCTAGCATATTTTTTTAAGTTTTGAATTGGCAGGTATAATAGTCAAACTAATCTCGATTAAATGAAGTGATAAACTACTAAAACATACTTCTATTCCTTTAATCGCTTCTTACGACATGCGTGGGAGAAATGGAGAGAAGAAATTCTAAATCTGATAAAGCGACGCGAACTGTTACGTCCTTTTTGCAGCACTCACGTTAACTATTCTCTGTGAGTGTGCAACCAACCTAATAACCGTGTGTGGCTGCACTAACACTGTAACAACCTCAGCGAGGCTAAGTTTCCTAACTATTTGCCAATTGGCATCATCACATCATACTAATGATCTACATGCGAAAGTTTGTGTGTGTTGTGTTGATAGATAGTTAAGTGATATAGATTGATAGATTTAGGTTCTGTCTACGTAGCGTTTCGTGTGTTCTGCCTACGCCATTAGGGAAAACAAGCGTAGCATAATGTATATGTAAAAATTCATAGTTTCTGTGAGATACTGAATAAGCAAATCCTTCAAAGATTAAGTCAGGATTCTTCTTCTTAGTCGTACACTCTCGACAGAGTGGTCGTGGTCATGTCAAAGTCGATGCTTGCGTCTCAGCAGCTCCTCAACTCAACGTTGTGTGTGAAGTTCCCAATCCGCACTGGGCCCGCGTGGGAACTATAGCCCAAGCCCTCTCATACTGAGAGGAGGCCTGTGCCCTGCAGTGGGACGTATATAGGCTGATGATGATGATGAGCTCCTGCGGACCGCCGCCACGCGTAGGATAAGCTTTATTAATGACTCTGTAACTAATAATATAACAGTAAGTCTAAACAAATAATTTCAGTTTACACTTCAAAAAAATAGATAGGTATACCCTTTTCAATTTATGGCCGATTACAGCAAAGTTGGTAAAACAAAACGGTAGGACATTACTTATCTTTTTACCCTAAGCCCAAATGCACCCTTGTAAAATAGATTAAATTCCCGATCAAAAGTTCCAACGACAATGTTCTAAAAACCGGTTCCAACCTCATCTGCCCACGCGCAGTGGTTCATTAAAACAGTACGTAAGTTGGCGGAAGGACAAATAACGTAGAGGTCTTATCCTATTATCCTCCTGACAACCTCCTGACGACCTGCGTCCTATACATAGTAGGTACATAAAATAAAAGTAATTTGTAACCTTGTGTTTTGACATTAAGAGTCAGTTTTGAACTACACATGATTTGACGCTGGTCGTCAGGAGGTTATAGAGAGGTTGATCAGTTGTTTGACCTATGCCCTCTTACACGGACCCTGTGGGTTCGAATCCTATGCTCCTCAAAATTGTGATAGTCAAGTTTTATGGCCACTTCTGGCAAATTTTGCTAGATCATAAATCGGAAATATCTTTTAGCACTTCTTAGCTTTTAACGCTCTTAATTTTTACCACATTTTTAGGTTGAGAACCTAGCATAAAAGTTCCTGTATGGAATGATACTTGTCCATTTTATCTGCGAATGTCGTTAGGAGGTGACTAAGGCTTAGGTTTAGGCGACAGCTTAGCAACCCGTCACTAGATAGGTACCTTAGCTTGAGGCGACAGCCTAGCAACCTGTCACTAGATACCATTTCCGTCAGTTTTGAAAAAAAAAAACTACGATACAAAGTGGCTGCGAAGTTTATTTAAAGATTCGTGTACTCTGCTTGCCACATTTTGCAATATGAACGTGTTTGTATGTATATTTCCTTACTAACCGCTTACGAAATCCACAGAAGAAACGAAGAAGTGTTATTCTATCTCGACACCACGCAGACGTGATGAAGGCGTAAATGTAAATCCGAAGCAAAAGCACTAAATCTAAATTAACAAGTTCACTTGTCGTACTGTCCTAATTCTCCCTCTATCGCCAACAATCCCAGGGTAGATAATGAGTCCCTCTTTTAATTATGCCTAAACTCTTTTGCGTGAAATTAAATTCTACCTCGCCAGGTATTCACACCCTTTCCATTGTTGGGAAAAATCGCGACGAAGCAATGAGAAATGGCTCGTCAAGCTGAGAAATTCAGTTAAAAGGAATTTTACTTGATGGCTGTTTTTATTTAGCATCCCGGGGGTTTTAAATGATGGTATTTAATTTAGTAATTTCTCTATTTGGTGCCGAAGAAACCAGAAGTTTATTGCGTAAGTTAAACGACCGGCGCGACACCTTGAGAATATTATTCATTTGCGTCGTAAATATTATGTCGGTATTCTGTGTGGCGTCGGGTTTAGAATAAAACCTAACCATTTCTTCTGTGTTAGCTATAACTATTATATCTACCACCTTTTTAAAAACTAAGCCACTAAACGTGAATTAGTCAACTCATCGTTGTCGATGCAGCTTTTTGTGTGCTATGCCTACCCATTTGGGAATATGGGTGTGATGTACCTATTTATGTATAAAAATAGTACCGATGAATCGTTCGACAATGACGTAGATACACACTAATAATCCCCCTTTTTCGTATGGTGGTTAAATAAGAACTTGATTATTCCTATGCAAAGCCTTTAATGCCTTCTGTGACCTAAAGAGATTAACCGACGGACAAAAGGGACATTCTGAGCTTAAATAGCGCCTTTGTCTAGGCTATTGGGTTTGTTTTAATCCCCCTTTCATTCAAATGTACTTAAATGGGGTTTAATAGCTCTTTTATTTCTATAAATATGGATATACACACATAGATATTGTGGATTTCCTGCCCGGACACAGGTGCAGTGGTGTTGGGTTTAGAATAACACCTCTCCATTTCTTCAGTGGATGTTGTACGCGACTAAAATAATAATGAATGCCCTTTCTTAAATATAGTTTAGTTTTTAAGTTAGTTTCATATTTTTAATTTTTGTTTTTGTTTTGTGGAATGTTATAATTTTAAATAAATTTAATTATTTCCTTTGTTTGACAAATAAATTTATCATGTATCATTTTTTTATAATTTTTTATCCCTTAAAAAAATTATAAATGTAGCAAATAGGTGTAGGTATGTTTTAGGTAACATGCCATCCTGTCACTATTGTACCTGTTATCTCAATTAACCTAAAGAATTCTCAAAGTGGACTCAAAACGTGAAAAAGTCATGTTTTTTTATCAATGTTTGCGTTTCATACAGGCGCGATGAAGGAGGAAATACTCTTTTTACCTTTTATGTTTTCTACACACAAACATTGCAAGTTAAACAAATGTATGAAGATGTTTTTTAGAATTTCTTCTGTCAATTTGACCCTGTTTCCCTGGCGTTTCTTGACCTCCCTTTGTGTCGAATGATCCGCTGGGACAAAGCACCGCAATACTTCCCGTCTAGGGCAGTAGAGGCCAGAAAGTGTCACAGAAACCAAAAACCAGAAAATAATAAACAGGTATCTTTGATTAATATTCGACAATCTGTAGACTGATTTCAACTGTCACTTTATTTAGGCAAGTAAAGTGGTTTGCCAAGAAAGCTTAAAGACATTTTTACTAATAAAAAAACATAAACACCTCTCCAATTCTTCTGTGGATTTCGTAAGGCGGCTAAGTAAAACAGGTTAATGTATGTTCTAGGCGAACAGCAACCTGTCATTATCATACTGAAATTTGTCTAACATACAATAAAAAAAATATTCTAAAAGTCACAACCAAATTAGAAATTGTCACGGTTTACGTGACTTTTCTAAGCTCTGTCTATTCCATTCGAGAAAAAAGCGTGTTGTGTGTAAGGTTTCTTCAAAATTTTATACAAAGAGAAGGCGATAGTGTTGCGAAGGTATTGCTAGTTCGAAACCATTCCAACAGTGAAATAAACTTGCAATAGATACCGATACCGAATCCATCACAACCCTAGTGGTATTTGAAACATAAAGCAATTTAACGGCCGTTAGCCCGCCATTGTTGAAGGTACTGGAAATTTCCAGAAATCAACGATTTTAAAGGATTTCAAGCGTTCCTAATTGATCTTCAGAATCTCAATTATTTCGCTGTGTTTGTCTTTGATGACGCGGCGAATAAGCCTGAGATAATTTAAATACCATAATAATTTATTGTGCTTGCTAAAATTTCGTGAATGGAGTTTTGGGGGAAATTCGAAGCCTTATTTTTACTGTTTGCTCTTCAGAGACATTTCTTAAGGCGCTGAGTACACCTAGGACAATACTCTGCGTCATTCGTCGTACCATTTCAGATATTCAGGGCGGCCACATATAAGCTTGGCAATCAGTTTCGGAATTAAGATTCGAAATATAAATTCGTAATATCAAAGCAGTCAATTTACAAGGTGGCCAGAAAAGTGACGTCCAAAAATTTTTTTTAGGTGCCTCGTGCTGAGAGAAATCTGAATCATCCCCATGTATGTTTTACGATTGTTGATAGTTTCGGGTTACGATTTTTTTAATGAATTTTTGCGAAATTGTGACTGGATCGGTTTCAAATTTTTTTTTCTTTAAAAGTTGAAGTTTTTTTTGATTTTTTTTTGGCGCTTATTTTTTAATAAACTGTACATCTACGGAAAAAATAAACAGCTTCATAGCTTTGATGGCATTTACTGAAAAAAGACCTAAAGTTAAGAATTCGTGTTAAGTGAGTTATCATTTAAATTTTCGATATTAAATTAAAAATCTAAATTGGCCCTTTCTTAGTTTCTAAGTAGCTTCAAAAAATGCGCTAGATTTTCAGCTTTCATAACAATGTTAGACAAATTGCACTTCAATGGCTATTTTTCGTTGAAATCATCCATCAAAGACAGCGAGGTGGAATTGATTAATTTGTCAACTAATGAAAAATAACTCCAGAAAAGTTATCATCTTACATAATGTGAAAGGTTGTTTAATTTTAAGGTTTTTCGCATCACATGAAGTTGCGAAATTATGGTAAAACAGTTATTATTAAAATTTTCGACTTCAAAATTTAAAAATCTAAACAGGCTATTTCGTAGTTCACAAATGGCTTCACCCTAATTAGAAATCAGCCATCAAAGAAAGAAAGAATTGATTCAATAAAACAAAGAAGATTGTAATGAAAAATTCAGTTTCTTTACATGTAAAACCGAATGTAAAGAAACTGAATTTCGAAGTCTGAATTTAGACGAGACACTTGCCTAACTAGCCTCGATATCCCAGTCTGGATAGGTGACTTCGGTGGACAATCTATAGTTATTCAGTTAATTTCGCATTTATAATTATTAAGTAGGGATTTTAGATATAAGCGAAGAAACTTTCCTTAGTCACCTCTTTAATTATCTTCCACTATAAATACAAAATCAATGACGACACTTTAGCTATGCAACGGTACCTAGTCAACAGAATAACGAAGAACTCAATTCTCATCTAAATGCAATCGCCTATTCTGGCCGATTCTTAACCAAAATAGAGCTCAACCCGACAATATAGTCGCGCTGTTTAAGTGCCCGGCGCTAAATAACGGCGACTGTACGTGATCTAATTAACGCGTTTGTCTGTAGTCGCGGCCAATCAGAGATTGTACAGTCAGGAGCAAAAAGACGGGTATACACCAGGAATGTTAGCGAGTTTTACACATAAAACTACCGTGAGACTCACTCATAGTGAAAATTAACGGATTACTCACGTTGTATATACCGAGATTAGCTCGACATGTTTCGGATCAATCCGTGATCCATCATCTGGAGCTACGCGCCACGGCAGCGGACAGACGCGCACTGCGTGCAGCCGCTCTTTCCGCGCGACTACTAGGCACAGCTGACAGCAGTTCACAACTACCCACATTTTCGCTAACACATTCACTATTATTGTCAAAAGACGGGTAGCACACAACACTAACAACATCAGTCTCTAAAGGCTCGTTCACACCGACCACAGACGTAGTACGAGCATTAAGAACAGTTTTCCAGTTCGGGGGAACCGACCAACCACTATCCCGATTGAAATTCGGATGCCGACTGATTAAAATCGGACACTTGTTACGCCGGAGGTATTGCATCAAGGCGATTTTCCGCCCTTATACACAGCTTAGGCAGTTGGTGCGTTCACCGAAAGATAGGGAGCCCCTAAACGGTCCTGGGGTGTATATGATTCCTTGTTCCTGTGGCAAGAACTACATCGGGGAGACTGGTCGGAATGTATCCACAAGGTTGTCAGAGCACATTCGTAGTGTGAGAAAACAGGATGACAGGGGATCGGCTGTGGCTGAACATTCGATGAATTCTGACTCGACTCACTATATAAGATTTGACAAAACAACTGTACTGGCGAGGGAAAGGTTTTTCATTCCGCGAAAAGTGCGTGAGGCCATTGAAATCAGTCGGCATCCGAATTTCAATCGGGATAGTGGTTGGTCGGTTCCCCCGAACTGGAAAACTGTTCTTAATGCTCGTACTACGTCTGTGGTCGGTGTGAACGAGCCTTTAGAGACTGATGTTGTTAGTGTTGTGTGCTACCCGTCTTTTGACAATAATAGTGAATGTGTTAGCGAAAATGTGGGTAGTTGTGAACTGCTGTCAGCTGTGCCTAGTAGTCGCGCGGAAAGAGCGGCTGCACGCAGTGCGCGTCTGTCCGCTGCCTTGGCGCGTAGCTCCAGATGATGGATCACGGATTGATCCGAAACATGTCGAGCTAATCTCGGTATATACAACGTGAGTAATCCGTTAATTTTCACTATGAATGTTAGCGAGCTCCGTAACTGAAATCGAAACTATCGGATATCCGATATAAAAACATATCCGTAACCGTAACCAAATTAGAAAAAAAAAATCGGATAATGTCGGATAGGGGCGGAGTGGAGCCTAATTGAGACAAGTTGTTTTGATCGGCCGGCGGCTGCCGACACACAAGCCGTCATAAACTGTGAAATTATTGACTGATTGAGGTTCCTGTCAAAAACCTTATTAACCTTTTTATAAAAATGTAATATCCGTAGCCGAAATTATCCCTTGCCGTATTAATTGCCCGTGTGGTGCCGGGTTAGAATAGCACCTTCTCCTTTCTTCCCGTGGGTAGCGTAAGAGTCGACTCTGGGAAAGGGTTAGTGTATTGTAGGCGATGGAATATCACGCAATATCACGTTTAACCATCTGGTTACCCTGAAATTGCTAAGCGTGGCACTGGATTTTTTGAATTTATGTGCTCTGCCTACCCCTCTTGGGAATACAGGCGTGAGAATATGTATGTATATGTATGTGTGAAATTATCCGACACTAGCGGATAATGCGAAATAATGCATATCCGTATCCATATCCGCCGGTATTATAATCATTCCTATATCCGTATCCAATCCGAGTCCAAAACTTCATATCCATAACATCCCTGGTATACACAATAGTAATGTGTCGCGTCTCAGTGTGAACCGACCCTAAGTACCCACTGGAATCGAATCGCGGAGTCGAGTTGAAATTCGAATATGATAACATGCGAGTCGCGAATCGATTCAGGATTCAAATACCACATACCCGAGTCTATGTTCGGTATCAATTTTGGTTTTGCTGTGCTGTAATATGTATATGTCTAGAATGCTGTGGTTTCTATTATAGTGCTTAGGTAATGTTTGATGGTAGGTAATGATGAATAATTTTAAACAAAAAAAAACCGACTTCAAATTTGGGCTATACTGAAAGCATTTGTTTAATAATGAGGGTGACCTTCCATCACCAGCAGGCCTCACTAATTACTGAAATTATAATTTCCAGTCTGCAGGTGCATTCAGTATTGAAAGAATTATCCTTTAACTCCTAAGCATTAAGGAGTTGACCTTCCATCATCAGCTCAGTCATATTTTTTTACTGCCAGACGTTAATACTGGTGTAGCTTTGAAAAATGTACTAAAAACATTACCTGTGCCAATAAAATTTGAGGGTTGCCCTCGATTTCCCTCATATTCCACCATCAGATCAAGATATGCTGGCAATGGGACCACCTGGAAACTATACCCTTTTAAACAAAAAAAGAATTTTTCAAATCGGTCCAGGCGTCTTCGAGTAATCAGCGAACACACATAAAAAAAAAAAAAAATAATGATAAAAAAAAAATATCCCGACGAATTGAGAACCTCCTCCTTTTTTTGAAGTCGGTTAAAAACAAGACGATCTTGTTTTTATTCATACTGAAATCTAAAAATACGAGTCCAGAAATCGAGTCTGTTGCCAATTTCATAATAGGAGAGGTTACTTTGACCACCTAAAAAAACAGTTTTATTTAATTGGTGCTCACCTAGATGTTCTTAACACGTTCGACGCCGGTGACACAACGTCTGTGATTAAACAAATCTTACTCCTATATTAGTAGTAGCATATTTTTTAGGTTTTAAGTGGGCAGGTACAATAGTGACAGGTTGCTAGCCTGTTGCCTAAAATATACCTTAACCTATTTCTTTAGTCGCCTCTTACGACATCCACGGAAGAAATGCAGATTTGCTAAGTTAACTTCTATTATAGTGTTTGCAGCCGTGATAGCCCAGCGATTCGACATGTGGCCTCTCAAGCAGAGGGTCATGGGTTCAAACCCCGGGCTCGCACCTCTGAAATTTTCGGAATTTATGTGCGATTTCGAATTTGATATTTATCACGTGCTATTCGGTGAAGGAAAACATCGTGAGGAAACCTACACACAGTTATGTGTGAAGTTCCCAATCCGCACTGGGCCGGCGTGGGAACTATAGCCCAAGCCCTCTCATAATGAGAGGAGGCCTGTGCCCTGCAGTGGGACGTATATAGGCTGATGATGAATAGTGTTTGCAGTATTTTATTGGGTTATATATTGTTAGCTTGGTAAAGTGTGATTGTATCAGTGGGTGAAGCCTTGTTGGGACAAAGTACCCAAAGCTTACGGTAAGTAATAAAAATGAAAAAGTAAAGAGTAATCTGAACCGCCTTTGCATTTAAAAGTTAATAAAACTCGGGAGTTTTTATTGGCACGCCTTTTCTGTCGACGTGACTTGTAAACATCTTTGTATTTGCATTCATTGAGTTGCTGGTTAGTGTCAATTATTAAAAAGGAGACGAAGAGAAGAAGGGTTTCCCGTGTGGTGCCGGGTTAGAATAGCACCTCCCCCTTTCTTCCCGTGGGTGTCGTAAGAGTCGACTCTGGGAAAGGGGTTAGTGTATTGTGGGCGATGGGCTAGCAACCTGTCACTGCAATATCACGTTTAACCATCTGGTTACCCTGCTGAAATTGCTAAACGTGGCACTGGATTTTTTAATTCATGTGCTCTGCCTACCCCTCTTGGGAATACAGGCTTGAGAATATGTATGTATGTATTAAAAAAGATATTGGTTTCACGAAACAAAACACATGGTTTATCTGTAAGCACATACAATCACGCCCATGTTCCCAAATAACGTAGGCAGAGCACACGAAACGTGACAGAGACAAAACCATGATTATGACTACACGATTCGCAGCCACTTCTCATACTTTTAGGTTTGCAAAGATGGAAGAGGTAGAATAGTGACAGGCTGCCTGTCGCCTAAAACATACCTAAACCCATTTCCTTAGTCGCCTCTTACGACATCCACGGAAGAAATGGAGAGATGATGTTATTCTATCCCGACACCACACGGCAGTAATATATCTGTAGGTTTTAATTTTAATCACGACACAGCACATGGTATACCTGTGGGCTTGAGTGTCGTATGTAAGCGGAGTTCCTCACACTCCACGTTTAAATTAAAGTGTGGTGTCGGGTTTAGAATAACACCTCTCTATCTTCATGTCTTCCGCGTCGTAAGAAGCGACTAAAGAAAAGTTTATTGCTTGACGTCTCACTGTATTTAAACGGTTTTACTTAGCTTACCCCGTTTGTTTTAGGGCCGATTTTTCAATCACCAGATAAATTTATCTGCCAGTTAAAAATATTGCTATCCTTTTTTCGCGTCATATAAAAGAAAAGTGACAGCCAACATTTATCGGACAGATAAGTTTTATCTGGTGATTGAAAAATCGGCCCTAAGTCTTTGTTTATTCGTTCATTATTCTTTATTGGTTCAAATTTAGAAATTAAAATTTCACCCTCTTTCCGTCAACGGATAAAATTACGTTTATTATAAAACAAAGAATAAAATAGGGCAAGTAACATTAAATTACAATTACATATATACAACCAAAATAAAACTAAAGTACTAAACTACAAACTCATCTTAAAATTAAACTAAAACTAAACAAAAAATTCCAAAAATGGGCCCTTGGGTAGGGTTCCCATCACGCAGGCAGCATTCCCGCGTTGAATGGCTATAGCTAGCCTTTGAGCGAGAAAGCTGCCTGCGCGAGGGTCTCCTGTTCCGTCAACTGATTGATCTGAAAATCGGTATGCGCTTTTAGTTGTGGTGACAATACAATAATGTATATTCATTGTCATTGTAAATTCAAAATGGCCGCCGCTACAAAATGGCGGATGACCTAATTCTTATCAACCTCATCAATATGGATATCTATTGAAAGGTGAATACAGTGCACTATATCAATTAAAAAAAAACTAAAAACTCGAAAAATAAAAGTAAAAAAAAACTTTTAAGTTAACGGTTTTATACCTACATACTTACATATACATTGATTAGACTAAAATAAAACCGTATTACTTAAAAGTTTTTTTTTACTTTTTTTTTTACCAAAAGAGCTCCATCGCCTCTACCCCTTCAGATTTCAACCCCTGTCCTGGCCAAGTGTTAGCCGTTACTCTCAGTTCCCTAATTAAGCGTGGCGCGTGATCACAATACTGAACACTCGTATTGAAAAACGCTCGCCGCCCGCTGGCAACACTGCGTGACATAGTTTTTTAACCATCTCTGCCGATGTATCTTTGTGGCATTGCAATTAAAGTTAAATCGATACAGATACATAATCCGTACTTAATATTATAAATGAGAAAGTGTGTTTGTTTGTCCGTCTTTCGCGGCTAAACGAAGCGTCGGAGTGACGTGATTTTTTGGGTGGAGATAGTTGAAGGGATGGAGAGTGACATAGGCTACCTTTTGTCTCTTCAAAACCCCCCTCTCCCTAAACTGAGGGGTGGAAGTTTGTGGAGAATCCCGCAATAGCTGAAATAGTTGAAAATATTCAATGTAGAAAGCTATAAATTGGTATGTGGGCTATCTCTTCTGTGCTACCCCGAATTTAACGCGAGCGGAGCCGCGGGCAAAAAGCTAGTACAATATAAACATCCTGAACGTCTAGTGTATTCAAAATGGATTCGAAATCGATTTCGTTTGCGAATTATCGCGGATTTTATGGAGACGTGTCGACCGCGGCAGTTGTGCATACGTTCCGCTGGCGGCGCTGTCTTAGTTTTCATATAATTTTGCGATAACTCGCAAACGAAATCGTTGTCGACTCCATGATCGTTTTAACACACTAGACGTACCTACAGTTTGTTTTGCCAAATAGGCAGTTAGAGTTATGACTGGTTCACGTTTCGCAGCCGCTTTTAGCACAATTTTAGGTTATTATTATTACCTGCGTGGTGTTGAGTTAGAATAACACTTTTTCATTTCTTTCGTGAATGTCGCAGGAGGCGATTTAAACCACGGATACATTAGGGGACAAATGTGCTGCGACATGTTGAGCGATGTAGCGCGACGTCGCTGGACTTTGCTCGACATGTCGCGCGACACGTGTATATACGCGGATATAAGTCGCGCGACATGTCGAGCGAAGTCCGGCGACGTCGCGCTACATCGCTCGACATGTCTCCTAATGTGTCTTTGGCTTAAGGAAACATTTTCAAGTTTAATTTAGGTGACAGACTAGCAAATTGTTACTGTTTCACATCTTTCATCTATTTTTGAACCTAAAGTTATGCTAGAGGTGGCTGCAAAGCGTGAAATAGCCATGGTTTTGAACGTGTAACGTTTTGTATGATCTGGCAACCTGTCACTATAGACTCTTTTCTCGATCAAGTCTCTACTTTTTTTTAGATCAAGTTATTTTTATAAACGTTTGCGCATGCTCAAGCTTGTAAAATATCACCGCAATTCCTGGCTTAGTATTTATGAGCACTTAAAATAACAGTTTTCATTAGGGAAGCAAATTAATACCCCGGTCTGCACGACCGCAAATATTTTCTTTCAAACTCAAACTGCCTAATAAAATAACCAGTTGAAATTTACCTTTATTAAACGGATTTTTTTATGGTTAGTTTTACTCGTTGGCTGCATTTTCGGAATTAAAATCGAAACTTTACTTGCGTGAAAGCCGTATGGTCTGTTTTGCACGTCTTTTGTTTATCTACCAGTACTTTGGAAATATACCAATAGAGATCTCTATTTAGGCAGATAATTATTATGCCTGGGATTAGACTCAGAGAGAAAGTTGTAATGTTTTAAACTTTCGCGATTCTCACTCATAATTATATGTACGCGGGACTTAATCGCGATTTTATTTATTTACCTTCTCGACGTTTCGGCCGCGTTACAGCGACCGTGGTCACGAGTTGACTGAAGCAGAGCGCGACGTTTGTTTCGCAGCCCGGGTTCTTCGAACTACCCGCACTTGATTTTCATCCGTAACGGCTTCTCGAACTACCCGCGTTTCATCAATATTGTCCACCATTCCACTATTACACCGACACACAACACTAACAATGTCAGACGCTCGCACCGAATGTTCGTCTCTAGGCTGACACTTATTAATAACCGGATTCCATGAAGACGAAAGCTTAAAACCATCCCCTCGGTTAAAATTTTTATACTTTTTAATTTCAACCGCTTCACGAACTATTCGCGAGTAATAATGTCGTTCTGTAGAGAGGATTCGGGGATTATGAAGCTCGATCCAATGGTTTGGTCCTGACTCCAACAAATGTTCAGCTATGGCAGATTTGTTAATTTGGCGATTTTTAACAGCAGTAATATGTTCCTTGACTCTTTCAGCTATAGTACGTTTCGTCTGTCCAATATAGGAACTACCACAACTGCAATCAACCTTATAAACACCCGGTGTTAGAAAGGGAGAAGGTAAATAAATAAAATCGCGATTAAGTCCCGCGTACATATAATTATGAGAAAGTTGTAAGTTGTAATTATGCATCCGATCCTTGAAACTTCGTTAGCGCGATGTAGAACAGTTTTTAACAGCTAGAGACGTATAGATTTTGTCTTTTCGCGCGACATCATGCTACTACCCGCATTATCGCCATCACATTCGCTTATTATAGCCTTAGTTGTCAATGGGTCCCAAGGTGATTGTGACAAAAAGTAAAAATATCCAATCGAAAAGTGAAGACACGTGACAAGTAAGACGTTTCTATAGCAATGGCCGACTATTCTTAGGAATATGTCCGACTACCGACGATAAATCGATTTTTAGGGATGTTACAGAGCTCAGAATTTGCGGATGCGTCAGAACTTCCGATTGGTATCACAGTTCCGATTCCGACTTCGGTTTTAATACCTTTAAAGGGAAGTTACTATAAACACGGCGTATCGTGCTAAATACAGCCAGGGAAATTGGATGTTTAGCAGGTTGAGAAACTTCTAAAATTGGCCTGATTACTGTTTCCAGCCAGTTGCATGACATAAATACTCAATATTGAACTTCATGGTGAAGTTTGTCCTATAATGCGAATAAATTATGAAGGCGATCAACCTGCTAAACATTCTGATTCCCTGACTGAACCTACATTCACTAAACATGCGCAAATTGCGACTTAATTACTTGTAGGGTTTTGGTTGGAGGTCGCTCAATTGGCACTTTTACTAACCTCTATTAATAGTCTTGAATGTTTATATGCCTATTTAAATAAGTTTGTTCGTTGTATAGTAAAGTTGTTTTTGGGACTATGGTCATTTGTGTGAATTGTCCGTTGATGTTATTATACATATATTATATACAATTTAGTATTCTTCATAAGCAACTGAAATTAATTGCCTAAAACAGGTACCGTAATGTATATCATTACCGTTACCATTTGCTCTCAGTACGTTTGACGCTTAAAATTTTAAAAATATGCGTGAAGTGGCCATGAATCGTGAACCAGTCATGGTCTATGTAGCGTGCTTTGTCAATCCCATTTCGGATCACAAGCCTTTAATCGCTTCGCACTTATCGTCAATGATGGAACAAGTGCCCAAGGTTCTCCAAGACTCTGTCATTCAGCGATCAGATCCCTTGCTTCCTTTAGCCAACAAAGGTACGCCATTCAAATTCCAACAATAAGTTGAGCCGGGACACCGTTTGCCGGGTGTAATTGTCAGACCATCCGGGTGGAAATTACCCCGGTCAAGGGGATGTTTGTAAGCGATATTGGGTAACAAAAAGTTTGCCGATTCAATAACAGGGAAGTTGGAATGGGTGGGAGTTTTACAGTCGAGTGTGGGAAGGTTAACGTCCAGGTTGACAGGTTAACAGAAAATGTTTCAGTTGCGATGCAATGTTATGTTAAGTTAGGTATTTTTTAAGATGAAACCTTTACAGTTGTGGAAGTAAAAAACTAGGTTTTGCGATCCTTGAGTGACTGCCTACAGTCTCCGTAAACTAATGGTAAGGTAGAAAGAACAAATAGGTACAGTCGCGAACCGGAATTGTTGAGCCACTTGCCACTGTTCGTAATTTAGACGTGTAATCAATGACCGACGTGACCGACTAGGATGTTAGCTATTGGATTAGTATTACACGAACAAGTTAAAAACGTAGGTAAGTGACTCAACAATCCCGGTTCGCGATGGTACTCAACAAAATATTAAATTACATACTACATACAACTATACAATCACGCCTATGTTCCCAAATGGGGTAGGCAGAGCCCACGAAACGGGATATAGATAAAACTATGCTTATGACTATTTTACGCTTCGCAGCCACTTCTAGCTTAAATTTAGGTTTGAAAACAGATATAAGAAGTGGTTTAAAAGCATGCCAATACCTTGAGTCACGTCTTTCAACATCTATGGAAAAATGGAAAGGTCCGTGACACAAAACATAAATAAAACCCGGCCAAGTGCGAGTCGGCCTCGCGCACGAAGGGTTCCATACCAAAAGCAGCAAAAAACACGTTTTTTCTATGGGATCCCCCTTAATTATTATTATTTTGATTTTAGTGTTTGTTGTTATAGCGGCAACAAAAATACATCATCTGTGAGAATTTCAATGCTCTAGTTGTCACGGTTCGTGAGATACAGCCTGGTGACAGACGGAAAGACAGACAGACAGACAGACGGAAAGACAGACATCGATGTCTCAGTAATAGGGTCCCGTTTTTACCCTTTTAATACGGAACCCTAAAAACCACATCCTTCCAGATCACCAATGAACACATAACCAAGCGAAAGCTTCATCGGCCAAACATCAATCTCACACATTTTCTTAAATCTAGAACTGCCACTACTGAAATCACTCGTCTGCGCGAATCAAAGCAAAAATCCTATTTTGTACAAGAGTACTCTTTTGTGTTGAGCCAATACGACCTCCAGACGGTCTTAGCAATATTCTAAACAAATTGCCTGTGTTTAGCTTTGCAATTTGATTCTGAAGAGGATCAGAGCTAAGTATTTTATTACTTCAATTATACGAAGATCTGAAGACGTTAAATCGTTATCAAAAGGTGGAAAGATGTCTGTGAATAGTTTAATTGAAAGGCGTCTCATCAAAGGTTAGAATTGAATGGGATAGCCTCGTGGTTTCTGAACTCGTCCCACTGCCATCGTTATTACCATGTCACTCGCTACTCCTGCCGCAAAGCTGTAGTGTGAACATTGTTATGTTCTAGATTCTAGAGGGAAGCATACACACATCATTACGCCTTTATTTCCAATCGGAGTAGGCAGAGTATTCAAAGCAATACATGGTCAAACTATGACCACTTCACGTTCCGTAGAAACTTTCAGCATACTTTTTAGGTTTTTGATTTAAATGTAAAATAGTGACAGGTTGTCACCTAAAATATTACAACAAAAACGACAGTCGTGTATTCAATTTACTATGCGGCTATGTAAATAATTGTTAAGCCACAAGACTCATGTCAGTTGCATACCTAGTCTTTCAGATGCACTGTTGCATATATTTTCACGTCTTTTCCTGAGTAAACAACTGCTGGCGGGAATCCACTTCCAGCACTAAAGTAACTAGATGCAGGTATTTTGTGCAACAGGAAACCGATGAAAATATTTCGAAATCGAAATCGCTTGCTGAACTGAAATTTACTGAAATTATTTAAACATTTTTCGTGTGGTGTCGGGATAGAATAACATCTCTCCATTTTTTCCATGGATGTCGTAAGAGGCGACTAAGGACTACTTAGGCGACTAGGTTTGGGTATGCTTTAGGCAACAGGCTAGCAACCTGTCACTATTCCACCTCTTCCATCTTAGCAAACCTAAAACTATGCTAGAAGCGGCTGCGAAGCGTGATAAAGTCATAATAATGGTTTTGTCTATGTCACGTTTCGTGTGCTCTGCCTACCCCATTTGGGAACACAGGCGTGATTGTATGTATGTATGTATTTTACGCGTGCTTGTATACAAAAAGTTAGTTACACGCTGTTAATTGTTATGAAATTTCTCGGTATAATCTATAATTAATAATAATGATAATAATTCAGCCTATATTAGTCCCACTGCTGGGCACAGGCCTCCTCTCATTATAAGAGGTAGGTAGGGTTCTACGCGGACCCGGTGCGGATTGGGAACTAAACACACCAATGGTTCGTCGCTGTAAGCAGGTTTCCTCAAGATGTTTGCCTCCACGGAATGGGTTTTGGTAAAGATTAATTTGAATTTCACACATAAATTTCGAAAAATTTAGAGAAGGCCTGGGATTCAAACCTACTGCATGAGAGGCCTCAGATCAAACAGCTGGGTTACCTCATTAGCGCGATGTAGAACACTTTGACAGTTGATGACGTTTGAGAAAGATGTTCTACTACTTGTCGCTAGCTGGCGTTAGGGTCGCTACAACTCGTATATTGCCTTTTGTTTTACAGCAGTCACAATAACTATTTTGCTTTTTGTTTTTATCCTGAATCCGCGATTCACGATGTTTATCGCAATATCAGAAATTCAGTGACACGAAATCCTAAAAGCCTAGGTCTTGCTGAGCCTGGCTGAGTCGCACTGCCTCTGGGAGCTCATGCGATCCTCAAATATGTATAAACGACTTAAGGTTTTATGCCGAAGACAGGCTGTGCCACAAGAGCTGGTGATTCATGAAACTGGTGCTACATACATACAGTCACGAACAGGGATTGTTGAGCCACTTGCCACTGTTCGTAATTTAGACGTGTAATCAATGACCGATGTGACTGACAGATGTTATCTATTGGATTAGTATTACACGACAAAGCTACAAACATAGGTAAGTGGCTCAACAATCCCTGTTCGCGATGGTACACACATACAATAACGTTTATGTTCCCAAATGGGGTGGGCAGAGCACACAAAATACAACGCAGACGAAACTACGACTATTCCACCTTTCGTAGCCGTTTCTGGCATAGTTTAAGTCAAACACAGATGAAAAAGGTACATCAGTGACTGGTTGCTAGCCTACCTAGATAGAACGCATACGTACGTCGCCTCTTAAGACATCTACGGAAGAAATGGAGAGGTCTTATTGTAACTCAACACCACACGGATTACTAAGAACGTTGTGTGTAATAATAATAATTTATTTACTTAGTACATCATGCGAGACCATTTTTATACTTACTTTACCTACCTTACTTCTCGCGTTCAGGTGTACTCGGTCCTTTAAAAATACTTTATTTAAATTAATACTTTATACGTTGTGGCATGCGGCACTGGCTTGTATCATTGCCGCGCTGTGTATTCCCGACGTTACTCCGTCGTTCAAGCCAGCGGCAACTTTACGCTCAAGTGAAAAAGTTTTTAATGAAAAGTATAAGTGAAATATTGTGAATGCTAGCTGGCTTAGCCGTCGGATATAGTTTAGTCTCACGATGCTAGTAAAAGTTAAGCGCTACAATGTTTAACTTGCTTACGCAATTTAGTAGACAAGTGATCGCAATTGACCTTTTTACAGGCATTCAAATGACACAGTCATCACTGCTTCACTACACCAGCTGTCGGTCTAAAAAAGGTTGGTGTGGTGACACTAGCACTAGACTTTTTGAGTTGGACGCATAATTTCCAACTCTGTTCCTTCGGACTTCTGTCTATTAAGTCTGTTTCATCGGGGATTAAAAATAGAAAAGGAAAATTAACTTCGAAAATAGAAATTTTAACCCCGTCACACACTAAGCAGATACGGTAAGATATCTATTCTGTTACTGAATAGATATCTGTCAATATCACTCCCTATACAATTCAATAAGCTAACACACACTGCGCAGATTTACCGTCAAGAATCTGTTGAGACCTAGGTACATATGGAAAAATGGCATTAATACGCAGATAAAATATTATCGTATATGCGTAGTCTGTGATCTGTGACGGGCTCTACTTCGTAAGGAAGATAACAGAAAAGGCGTTTAGTCCTTCAGTTTGATTATTAATAACATTTTACATAATTTTAAACAAAAAAAAACCGACTTCAAATCTATACTAATATAATAAAGCTGAAGAGTTTGTTTGTTTGTTTGAACGCGCTAATCTCAGAAACTACTGGTGCGAATTTAAAAATATTTTTTGTGTTGGATAGACCATTTATCAAGGAAGGCTTTAAGCTATATAACATCACGCTGCGACCAATAGGACCGAAG
>BHDV01030620.1:96688-109560 GCA_005406045.1 Adoxophyes honmai
ACGTTTAGCAATTTCAGGGTAACCAGATGGTCAAACGTGATATTGCAGTGACAGGTTGCTAGCCCATCGCCCACAATACACTAAGTACACTAACCCTTTCCCAGAGTCGACTCTTACGACACCCACGGTAAGAAAGGGGGAGGTGCTATTCTAACCCGGCACCACCCTTATTTACTTATACATAAATAAATCAATATACTAATAACAATGCGCAATGGCCGTGTTTAGTGGCAAGCAACTAATTGCCCCACAAATTTACGACCACTAAAAACTTTATTGCAGCGTGCGCGGGCTACAAATTTGGGCGAGACGTATTTTTGGACGTGTTCGTTGAAAAGAAACGGCTCAATTTATTTGAAGTTCCCAAAGTAATTAGACTTGGGGCTCAACTAAACGAGAATGGAACTTATAGTCTCGAATTAACCACTGTTCACTTGTGATGTTAAGTAAAAAAACCAGCTAAATGCGAGCCGGAATTACGCTCGAAGCAAAAACTGCAAAAAAATAACATTTGTAGTGGGCTCCCCTTCAAATACTTATTTTATTTTAGTTAAATTAGGTTTTTTTTTGTGTGTGGTGTCTGGTTAGAATAATACCTCTCCATTTCTTCCGTGGACGTCGTAAGAGGCGACTAAGGAAATAGGTTTAGGTATGCTTTGGCGCCAGGCTGGCAACCTGTCCTTCCATCTGTTTTAGAACCTAAAATTATGCTAGAAGGCAAAAGTACTTACTACTTACTACTATGCGAGAGTACTATTATGCTAAAAAAATATGCCAAATAAATTACGCGAAAAAACAATACTTTAAATAACATTATGCGATCCAAGGGGATTCCATCAGTGGAAATTTTAGCCCAGCAATGTGTTACTATACAAATTATCAGGTGAAAATGGATCCCTTCACCAACTTTTGGCCCAAATTCAGGAGTGCATGAATCGAAGCCGGCGTTTAGCGGCTCATAGCGCATAAGTCATCGTTCCCGAACGTAAACCATAACCGGCTTTTAACCGCCTCGTTACCTTTACGTTTACGTTCGGCGGAATTACTACGCAATAGAGGGTAGATAAGAATCAGTATGGAAGTACACAAGGTTTGCACATCGGGCTTTGGAAAGAGATAGTTGGCGTTAGAGCTCTACAGCACCTACATTCGCCTAGAAGAGCTGTGTGCATATTCGGGGCCGAGTAATGAACATTCTTTATCTACATAGCCCAGCTCTATTGTTTTGCTCTAATCGAAATCGCCTTAAATTTGATTTGAAATGAAGTCTAACCTTAAACGATAGTAATATGCGCATTTGAAGCCAATTGAACGAATGACTTACCGAAAAATTGTCTTGTGTACGCAAGATGACAGTCGGGGATTGGTTCGTCAAGATCATGTGCATTCCGAGAGCATTAGAGCTCTGTAGAATAAGTGTCTCTTTGCTATGAAAAGGTCTCCTTCTGGGCTCCAAAACTCCTACTTTGGTGCTTCATCTGACCATCGTCTTCCTATCTTCCCTTCGGTCAGCTCTGTCGTCTCGAGTTGATCTTTGGTACCCACCACATAACAGTGTGAGACTACTAATCCTCTCCACTGGCAATAAAATACATACGTACTACAAGGCTCTATTCTCAAATAAGGTGTTTGGGGATAGACCATAGGCATTTAGGCCAGAGCGGTGCAGTGCGCGTTTGGCAGCAACTGCCGATGCCGCTTCTATCCGAAGACTGACCAAACTCGATATACTCCATGATTTATCCGCATTTAACATTATCACTAACCATAATAATAATGTTATACTGTTTATCCATCACTCACTGTTCTAAGCCCCTCAAATTACAGCATAATAAAACTTTAACGATCCGCAGGACATGTTCCGGTGACGATTGGGGCATTACGTTTATTGGGACGATAAGGTCGCTTGAGGTGTTATGACGGAAGCAGACGATTAAATAAGCCGTAAAAGTATGCTGATAGCGGCAAGGGTTTGGGGTGGATGCTCTAAGTATTGTATTGTATGACTGGCTCGGGCCGACCATTTTCATACGTCTTAGTTGGCCGAGATAGGGATAGTGTTACGTGCTTTTTAACCGACTTCAAAAAGGAGGAGGTTCTCAATTAGACCTAATTTTTTTTTTTTTTTTTTTTGTGTATGTTACTCGATATCTCGAAAACCCGTGGACCGATTTTCAAAATTTTTTTTTAATCGAAAGGGTATAACTCGAAATTGGTCCCATTAGCACGACACCAGGATCTGATGATGGAATCTTGGAGAAATCGAGGGAACTCTTCAAATTTTATATGGAGATATACGGCGTTTTCGGTAATTTGTTGATGAAGTCAAGATTTTACATTCAGTATACAGAATACTTTCAAAATTTAGTTAATTTGAAGTCGGTTTTTTTTTGTTTAAAATTATTGTCATGTAAGCAGGATGTTAGCCAACCTTCGGTCGATTGAAAGGATGTCGCCACGCGTAGACATACAAAAAATAGGAAATAAAATGTAACTCGTAAACGACGAAAAATCGCGTAACATACATAGGGGTGATTTGGATACTACTAAAGGTGGTCTATCTCTGGACTTTAGCTTGATACAATTTTTTGGGACTCTTTGTAAGTAATGTGAATCGCCTCATACAAAACTAATAGTAACACTTGAGTGAAATTGTTTCCAAACCTTTCGCCAAACTATTTCAAGAACAGAAGAATGAAATACAACAGTGACAATCTCACATTTATTTATGGTCATAGTTCTGTAGTTCTATTTACGTATGTAGTTACTTATTACGTGTAAAGTTGGTTCACGTGGTCAAACGCGTCGAAAGATCTGATTAAAATTCCAAGTAATCACCTCGCGACATGTCGCAACGCGTCGCGACAAAAAACGGCTCCTATTTTATTACGCGTCGCTTCAAAAGCTTTCGTCAGCCACATTGAATACAGACATCAATCACATCTCGAGCCTTGATAACAAATTCGCGCAGTAATGCCCCTCGGTAAATAATAACGACACATTACTCAAGCTGGAGCAAGTATTTCTTTATAAAACAGGGCATTTAACCTTTTTATAAAAGCTTATTGTGCCGGTTCATTATCGTGTAATGAGTTTATCGTAATTGCCGTTGGTGTTGAATGAGGGGATGTTTGGGTGAGAAAAAGTGTCATTTAGATTTGGATGGAAGGCAGCGATATTGACTGGGTGTTTTTAGTCTCACGCGGGATTGCCCGCACGCGTGGACTTGTAAAGTATGTCGACACAAACATATTCTTCTGACATTGATCATTTTTGAGCACGTCTACACCACGCAAACCGTATACAACTGAAACTCAAACCTGCATGTATAAACATATTCAACGGGACGTTTACGTCTTGTTTCGAGTCTGTAATGTTTTAATAAAAGATGGTAAATGGATCTTCAGAGGGTTTATTTACTGTATTAATAATGAGTATTACAGGATTGCTATAAAGTCTATGTTAACGCTATGACGGGTGGAGATGTAAGAGGGCGAGTTGTCTAGCTGTCAAAGTGACATCAATGTATTTGACAGGTGGTAAAGAATGCGTTCAGACGGCTCTGATACAGAGTCTACCAGCGCTTCGGATAGTATTTTGCCAAGAAGAACGCAGAGTAACTAGTGGCGCTTTAGAATTTTTTATCGTTTACTCCAATGCTAGTGAATACAGCCACAATACCCTAGGCAATGATGAGTCGAGAGCCGGCAAGCTAGCGATTAATTGACTAGCAATGCCTTGAGACGCTGTCGACACGGGCTGTGCTTACATGTGTAGATGCGAGGCTAAGAAGGCGGCGGATATGATAAAAAAGAGTGACTTTTAAATTAAAAACAAAAAGAACCGGTTGCAGTTACGCAGTTTCACTTACAAGCCCAACGAGAACAAAATTTTGTCGTGGAATAAGTGCTCTTTACTTGTTTTAACAATTCCAACTTCATATTTATTAACAATATCTTATATAAATATATAGTCCTCCTCATCGTTCCGATGACGGCGACCCTGGCTGTAATTAATAATGCTGAGCATTATACATTATCTTAAACAATATCTTAAAAACATAACAAAGAAGAAAAGAAGTGAGAGAGGTATAAAAGTGACAGATTGCTAGCCTGTCCCCCAAAGCATACCTGAACCTATTTCTTTAGTCTAAATTTAAGGTTTTAAAATATAAAATAAACCTTTAATCAATTAGATCATGATGTATTTTACTTAAATACTACCAAAATGTGTGCACTAATGCGGGCCGCTTGGTTAGAAATAGTACTTAATACACATTTTCAAACGCTTATTTCGCAGCTGTACGTCCTACACTATCGCAGTCTCAAATGATGCATAATTATAATTAGAGTTTGCTCAAGCGACACGAACTCAATTGTCGACCATGTCTCCCTTGTTAATACACAGCTATATCAGATCTGTTGCCCGTTGCCCATGTCGGGGTTAGAAACATTTATCTATTTCTACCGTCGATGTCATAAGAGGCGACTAAGGAAATAGGTTTAGGTTATTAGCTCTAAACCTATTAAAAAAAACCGGCCAAGTGCGAGTCGGACTTGCGCGCGAAGGATTCCGTACCAAAAACACCAAAAAAACAGTTTTCTTTGTATGGGTGTCCCCTTTATTTTATTTTTACTAGCTTTTGCCCGCGGCTACGCTCGCGTTAAATTCGGGGTAACACAGAAAAAAAAGTTTTTGTTAGTCACAGCCCGCATGCCAATTTATAGCTTTTTACGTTGAAAATTGTGGAATCCTACTATTTTTCCTATCGTCATATTTTGGAAAATTCTAACTAAATCTTTATAAATGTGCTATTCTGATGTATAAGCTACATTACTGTAAAGTTTCATTAAATTCCATTCAGTAGTTTTTGCGTTAAAGAGTAACAAACATGCAAACATGCAAACATACAACATTCAAACATCCAAACATACTCACAAACTTTCACATTTATAATATTAGTAGGATTCTGTTTTTAGTACGTGTTGTTATAGCGGCAACAGAAATACATCATCTGTAAAAATTTCAACTCTCTAGCTGTCACGGTTCGTAAGATACAGCCTGGTGACAGACGGACAGACAGACAAACAGCGAAGTCTCGGTAATAGGCTCCCGTTTTCACCCTTTGGGTACGGAACCCTAAAAACTATATATTCCACGGTAGAAAAAGTATAATAATGTTAGTGTGCTTTAAGCGACAGGATAGCAACTGTCACCATTGACTATTTCAATCCTGAAAAAAATCCAATCCTGAAAAAAAGTTCATGAGCTCTTGTCAACAGAAGCTACTTCGTAGGTGAAATTCTAACAAGACACTTCCTTTATTTCCCAAGATAGATTTAAAAGGCTCCACATTTTAGGGAATTAACAACAATGAATATTAAAATACGATCGACGAAATTCATCTCACTAACACAAAGACTTTCCTCCATCAACAGCTCCTTCCAACATTTCACCATTTTGCGTTGACTTAAAGTATCTAATGAAATGAAGGTGAGTTTTGAGATGTATTCTTTCGGTTGTAAACGGTGTAAGCTTCCATAAAACCACAGACACTTCGAAGCCAATTAAAATATCCAATTACTGATTTTCTTTTTATTAAAGATTGTATTAAAGCAATCCCAATTTGGGTTGTTAATTAAATCGGGGCAACCCTTTGCCGTAACGAGGGGCGAGATGTTTTTTGATGTAACAGGCACTCGGTCGTTTGAGATTGTTACAAGATGTCGTTTGGCTTTGTAGATATGGTTTGAGAAGTAATTTGGCATTTCTGTTACCTTGTTTTTGTTGTTTTAGTGGCAGTGATACTTAGGCTTTTATTGTTATCCTAGTAATTAAAATAGGAGTAAAAGTAGGAATAGAATTTGGATTAAATTCCTTCGAAGTATCTTAATACTGACTTTATGCTTTACTTAGTGCTTCCAACTATAAAAACAAAATGGTTATCAATTCCTCGTTAAAAAACTAGGCCCAGCAACCACTAGTAGGTATTCATATTTATTCAAACAATTTATTTTTCCGCCCACTTTCACACGATGCATAGTCCGGAACCGCACAAAAGCGTGAAATTATTAAAACAACTGCAATCCAAATGGGCTTTAAAATACTATTTTTCACTGAGACCATAGTGTGATGAAAAATTCAAGTAAAACATATTCGCTGCATGCATTTTGTACGCTTTGTTGTTTTTATTGTGGGATTTCCAACATTATTCGGCCTGTGGTTTCCGTAGTTAATTTTATGTTTATGCGTAACAAGCTACGAGTACGATGACAGTTTTGTTCGGAATTTTTGTACTCTACTTTGTTTGGAAAAATTATACATTCATACATAGTTATGCATACAAGCGTGTATTCCCAAATGGGGTAGGCAACACACACAAAACATTAAATAGACAAAACCATAACATTTCATGTTTCGTAACCACATCTAGCATAATTTTAGACTTAAAAAACAGATGAAAGAGATATAAGAGTGCTAAGTCACTAAGCTGTATAGCATAGCTAAAACTATGGATAGACTTGTGGAATTATTATCTGGTTCTTACCTACAAAATTATGATTTGTATGAAGATTTCCATAACATTTGAGATTTCATACTAAACGTGTTGGCACTTATTTAACAACCAAACATGCTAGTGTTACAAGACTGTCCGTGTTTAAAGACAAAGTAACAATGAGAATCAATAAAATTTAAAAAAAAAAATGGATCAATTATTTATTAAATCCAATTTTCGTACAAAATTCAGGAAACAAATGAATTTGATTTTCAAAAATGTTTTAATAGTTTTGTTAATACATTTTTTCGATTTATGACAGTTAAAAATTGCACAATGAAGACAAAATCTTTTGTAATATTGAGTTATGTAATTGTCTTTTATATAAAAGTTGCGATGATTAGAAAGAAGCACGAAAGAAACTTGCCAATTCCATAGGTAAGTACCTAATATAGTATCAAGTAAATAAAAAAAATACATGCTAAAAGTGGCAACAAAACGTGAAATAGTCATCGTTTTGTCCATGTCGCGTTTTGTGTGCTCTGCCTACCCTACTTGGTAACACAGGCATGATTGTATGAATATGTTGTATCTCTATTAGACTAAGACGCTCTATTGAGGCATCTCATAGTATCCAATACATGCTTGTATGTATGTCTGTCTAGTGTAGCTTGTATGTAGCAAGTATAATGCAACATCGTTTCATTGTGCCCAACGATATGTAAGATCTGTTAGAGGGTAGTTATAATACGCTTGGTAGACAAAGATGGATGGTGTTAAGACGAAAGGAACCAAGCAATAGGTATTTGGAATTTTTATTTGTTAAACTAATAAACTCGTTAGGACATGTTACTTTTTAACCAACTTCAAAAAAGGAGGAGGTTATTAATTCGATCAATTTTTTTTCAATGTCTGGTTGAACAAATAATGGATACAAACTAATTTATCTTTACAAAGATCGTCACTGCCTCGAGTCTGATGTCTGGATTGTTTTAAGCTAAAATAAACTAAAGGGGTTAAAAACGGGAAACTATTAAGTACTAAGACTTTACTAATTGTCGGTCTCCCACCTTATTGTATTTTAAGAACCCGATTGCTAGATAGTTGATTTTTTCACAAATTATGTATTTCTATTGCTGTTATAACAACACATTACTTAAAACAAAATAAACTAAATGTTTAAGAGGACTTCTACATTATACAAGAAACGTGATTTTTTTGCTCTTTTTTTTTCGATGTCAATACTGGGAAAAGATAGGCACTTACATTATCTACCTGTAGTCTATTGACTAGGTATGATAATGGTATTGGTACGGAACTCTTCTTCTTGTGCTCTATTCGCACTTGACCGGTTTTTTAAATGGACTTGCCAAAAAACACTGTTACCCAAAAACAAAACACGGTCTGCCATAATTAAACCAAATTGGTCCCTCATCGCATACCAATGACGCTGTTAAAATTAAAATGTTAATTAGATCGGTAAATTTGGTCGGAATATATCCGTGGTGCAAACGTGCGTAATGCTATTCTTCGTTGTTATGCATTTATGCCCCAGGCGTATATGTGCTGCATAATGTTAGGTTTGAATAGAGTACGTTTCACTACGTGCTATGGGAAAGGGGTATGCGAGTTTCTTTGAAAGATCGAAGTCATCGTTGTCATTCTACAGAGTACTGAAGTTAAGCGGAAATTACAATATTTTTACAATTTTCGGGCTTTTCGGATTTATGGACTCGCCACACTCAGTTCACGCCGGTGGCCGCCACGCGCTACTATCGTCGCAGCTCTCTTCTCGCGGCCCGCACCGGCAACTAAACGGCTGTCTGAACTAAACAAGTGGCTGTCGCGCGCTTCAACTACTCATGTAGCTGCGTCTTGCTTCTCGTGGCGGCATTTGTGGCTGTGGTGAGGCCGATGGCCTGTCTGCGTCAACACTAACGCATACTTACCTACCTATTTCCAAAGACACCTATTACGAGATCCACATGGACAGAAATAGAGAGGTGTAATCGACAACCTAAAACTACACAGTACACAAAAATTAAACGCAAAATGTAAAAAAGTATTTTTATCTAATTTTGAATGTCAGTTTTGTATCTAGTGGCCCGTTTTACGGCACATTTTCATTTCCTGCCACGGAAGGGACAAAACGACAGAAACATTAAAACGTACTTCAACAAATTACGTATGAACTGTGTTTTCAGGGCCAAATTAAGGTTGTATCCGTAATTGTTAGGTACAGTCAGCCAAATAAGTGATCTAAAAATATTAAACAATAATTAAAAAAAAAACATGTATACCTATCTAATTTTTATATCCGTGTGATGTCGGATTCGAATAACACGTCTCAATTTTTGTCGTGGATGTCGTACGAGGCTACCAAGGAAATAGACTAGGGTATGCTTTAGCCTATAGCCTTTTCGGCAAAATGCGGGTAGAAAAAGCTTTATGTCAACGCAATAAGGGCGAACAAGACGTCAATCGGCTCGGCTCGTTCGACCGAGATTGGCCGAGCCAATTCACGTCTTGTTCGTCTTGTTAGTCATATTCTTTTTACTGCCAAACGTAAATACTGGTGTAGCTTTGAAAAATGTACCAAAAACATTACCTGTGCCTATAAAATTTGAGGGTTGCCCTCGATTTCCCTCATATTCCATCATCAGGTCAAGATATGCTGACAATGGGACCACCTGGAAACTATATCCTTTCAAATAAAAAAAAATAATTTTCCAAATCGGTCCAGGCGTCTTCGAGTAATCAGCGAACACACATAAAAAAAAAACAATAAAAAACATAGATCCCGACGAATTGAGAACCGCCTCCTTTTTTGAATTCGGTTAAAAAGCCACGAAAAGTGACATATTCATAATTCATCTTATGTAGCGTTTTATGTGCTCTGCCTAGTCCATTTAAGAAATACAGGCGTGATGTACATATGTGCATATTTGTTACTTCTCCACGCCCATACGTCGAGATCAATTTTATGATGAAATTTGGTATGGAGGAAGCTGTCACCCAGGATAACCAAACCAAGATTACAACACAGCTAGCTAAAAAATACATAAATCCCGTGGGATGCCGATAAAAAAACTGTACGCAGTCGGAGTTGTGGGCAACAGCTAGTCTTGATATAAAGAAAATGAATGTCTGCTATACTTCACTGTAAGGATCTACCCGTGTGGTGCCGGGTTAGAATAGCACCTCCCCCTTTCTTCCCGTGGGTGTCGTAAGAGTCGACTCTGGGAAAGGGTTAGTGTATTGTGGGCGATGGGCTAGCAACCTGTCACTGCACTACGTTTAACCATCTGGTTACCCTGAAATTGCTAAACGTGGCACCGGATTTTTGAACTCATGTGCTCTGCCAACCCCTCTTGGGAATACAGGCGTGAGAATATATGTATATATTATGTATAAGGATCTATTATTTGGCGGACTGTACTACGTTTTATGACTGTTCCGATAGTTGACTCGCCGACTGACAGTTCGTAAAGTTTATGGCTTTGGGAAGCTTATCGAAGCATTTAGTTTGTTTCAGCTGAATAGGGTTAATGGAGTGTTTGAGAAACGAATTTTCTGTCAAATGAGAATACATACATACCATCGCGAACAGGGATTGTTGAGCCACTTGCTACTGTTCGCAATTTAGACGTGTAATCAATGACCAATGTGACCGACTAGATGTTAGCTATTGGATTAGTATTTCACGACCAAGTTACAAACATAGGTGAGTGGCTCAACAAACCCTGTTCGCGATGGTACATTAAGCCTGTTTTCCCAAATGGAGAAACCGAAGCACAGAATACGCTACATAGACGAAACCTTCACAATTTCAAGTTTCGTGGCAACTTCAGGCTTTGTTTAGGTTTTGAGTTGGCAGGTATAATAGTGATAAGTTGTTGATAATAAATGGAGAGCAGTTATTGTTAACCATACATACATTTCGACTATCACTATCACTATCAGCATCACCACACCTGTCTGTTCCTATGTATGCTAAGTTAAAACTAGAAAAAAACTGAGTTGTGAGCGTTGTTTTTTTAGGGGTTATTTACTGAGACTTCGCTGTCTGTCTGTCTGTCACCAGGCTGTATCTCACGGACCGTGAGAGCTAGAGAGGTAAAATTTTCACAGACGATGTATTTCTGCAACCGCTATAACAACAAATACTGAAGTTAAAATAATAATAATAATTAAGGGGGGTCCCATAGAAAAAAACGTGTTTTTTTTGCTGTTTTTGGTACGGAACTCTTCGTAATGTTTTAAACTTTCGCGATTCTCACTCATATTTCGACGGTGAAGTACCAAGACCTCCTAACATTTTGGCGAATTTGAGATTTTTATTTTGTCACGCTCGAAATTTGATTTGGCATCATTGCTGAAGACACTGGTTTAATACTCTTGTTATTTAGCCGCATAATAATAAATAACAATACCAACTAAGTCACGGCACCGTATTATTGCCGTATTATGAGACGTTTTTTTCATCTCCTGTAAAGTTAGGTTTTCGTAGTTAGGAGTTCTTGGTACTTCACCGTCGATTTATATGTATGTATGTACGCAGGACTTTATCACGATTTTATTTTATTTACCTTCTCGACGTTTTGTGCCCAAATCCGACTCGCACTTGGCCGGTTTTTCTAAGTCGTTTACAAAACGTAAAATAGTCTTTTCTGCTGACCCCATTTGGGCACAGGCATGATATTTACGTATACTCTTCCTTTATGCAAATACCTTCAAAACTATAGACGGCCCACGAATTATTACCGACACTAGCCCTTTGAGACATAGTATTAATACAGTAGGTAAACCTCGCTTAGCGGTAACGACCGAACTTGGCCGTGCATTAACGTCTGATCCGGGTTGGCTATGAATGTTGATGGGCGAGATAAACGACTTTAATACGCTGTGGATTTAGGCCGATGTATTAAGGAACTTGAGAAGGTAACTTAGAGACGATTGACACTGTTACATTATCACAAAACAGATGCGTTCAAAAATCAATCAAGTGTAAAATGTACCATCGCGAACCGGGATTGTTGAGCCACTTACCTATGTTTGTAACTTGGTCGTGTAATACTAATCAAATAGCTGACGTCTAGTCGGTCACATCGGTCATTGATTACACTTCCAAATTACGAACAGTAGCAAGTGGCTCAAAAATCCTGGGTCGCGACTGTACCTAAGAAGAATTCAATAATTGTGTCACTTTGTACCTTTTTACAACAAATATCACTGTGAAGTACCATACTATCTAATAATCAAAGCATTATGAAACTCAGTATGAAAAGGCTCAAAGTGGCACAGGTATATTTTTTTTGACTGTACTTCACTTTTCGTCCATACACTCGGCAGTCCCCCTAGGGATGTCAACTACGGCGTATACGCATAAAACTAGTGGCACTTGTGTCTAGTTGTGTGATTTATTATTGATAATGCTAAGTAAATTATTGTGACTTTAAATAATTTACATAACATAATGCCTCTAAAACCAGCCTAAGACATGTAATCACCACAAACTATGTTTGGGAAAGGGAACACAGATGTTAACTGAAACTATGTTTCAGACTAAACATGCCTAAGTATATTGTTTACAGCATTTGTTTCTTACGTTCCTGAAACACGTTATAGGTCAGTTAACTAAAGCTGGCACGTTCACAGTACTCACACTTGTGCAGTTTCGCTAAACAGTATGTTTAAAATTAATAATTTTGATCAAATCTGGCAGACTTATCGTGATACGTATGCAGTGCAATGTCACGCCGCGTGCAAATTCACAGATACTACACAAACGCAATGCGTATGTCTGTTTTACGTGCCAGCTTTAGTTAACTGACCGGTAATATCTATTATTTGTAAAACTGACTATAAACATTTTTTTAAATTGAAATCGTGCCTTAACAACTGAAGTCACCATCTTTTTTTGTCCCACAGGACTAAACCCTTTCTCTTTACTGCCCATTTTCAGTAAAAAAAAAAACATTGGGGTAATTCTACATAAAATATATCGGAACTGCTGTCGGCCGAGTCGGCAGGTGCTCGGAACGGCAGTGTACTGTTATTTTATGTACAACTACCCGCGTCGGGGTTACATTATGTTTAACAATTTGCACTGCAGCTATCTAACCGATTGTGGAGATGGGGATTATGTTTGTATGCTCTTTGATTGGTATATTTTTTAATGCTGATGCTTGTATTCCCTGATGGGATAGATAGAGCACGTAAAATGATGCATAGACAAATCCATGACTATTTCACGTTTTATAGAGACTTCTACATTTTTTTGGTTTCAAGTAAAAAGTAGTGTCCGACCGAAACTGGTTTTGCGGCCGAAACCGAAACCGAAACCGAATGTTCGGCAGTGGCTTCAGTTTCGGCC
>BHDV01030620.1:136659-177170 GCA_005406045.1 Adoxophyes honmai
AACCAGTTTTAAACCTATTTTTGCAATAAAACCGTTTTTGTAATTTTTTGTGATGCGGCGGTTTAGTATTAAAGCGACGATATATAGATAACCAAATTATTAATGCATACCGAGCGGGAGCAATATAATTTTACTAATTTTAAAAGAAGTCCATATAAATCAAGGATTTTCTAACAATGAAAGAACTTTTTGATTTGATCGAATAATTGAAATTTAGCATTTTCCTGCCGAGAAAATTGCCGTTTGCATGTATCACTATCACAGGGCAATTAGAAATATCCTCGAATTCTAGTGGTTTAGGTTGAGTGTTGAACCACGGCACTGTTTTCATTTTTTTTCTCTGGCAAATTACATAGTTTGATGTTTTGTACTAGAATCTGTACTTACCTTTAATGTGATATAAAAAATACAGGAAGTCTTGATACAGTGCACGTATATGACCTATTAACATTCTGAATATTTAACTTGCCAGAGGTTAAAATAATGAATAGTAAAACAGAAAAAATATCGATATGGTGCAATTTGAACGCGATTGAAGTTGGCATTCGCGCACGATTTCTTGCCCTGACAAGATGATTGAGATGGATCTTTGCCCGAATCTTGCGCAACTCTTAACATGTAGACCATACAACATGCATGTCCAAATGGGGTAGGCAGAGTACGCGAAACGTTATTTAGACAAAACCGTGACTATTTCAAGTTATGGAACTACTTTTTTAGTTTGATTTACGTTGGATAAAAGAAGTAGGTATAACTAGCCTGTCGATTCTTAAAATATTCACGTAAGAAGCGGAGCTATGTTAATATATTGTTTTAGTCTGTGTGTCTACTCCGACACCACAGACTAAAACAATACACTACATACATACATACATATTCTCACGCCTGTATTCCCAAGAGGGGTAGACAGAGCACATGAATTCAAAAATCCAGTGCCACGTTTAGCAATTTCAGCAGGGTAACCAGATGGTTAAACGTGATATTGCAGTGACAGGTTGCTAGCCCATCGCCTACAATACACTAACCCTTTCCCAGAGTCGACTCTTACGACACCCACGGGAAGAAAGGGGGAGGTGCTATTCTAACCCGGCACCACACGGGTACAAACAATACACTAAGCGTGGATAAATGGCTATACCTAGTCGTAAATAGCAGACTAAAGTTCTCGTACCGTCAGTTAATAGTACCGACCCTCGAAAAGCTATCAAACTCCTTCCTAGCGGCCAATTTGCGTACTCTTTTAAAACAATAGCGATAGCAATAACGATGATTTCTCGTTTTCCAACTGGCGCGTTGCTAGATCATTTTGTAACTGGGTCAGTTATATTCGCGACCTAGAATAGTTCTGCTGTCAGCATTTCGTTGAGCACAGACCGACTTTGTGGTCGAGGATGAATGAAAGGCAGAGACGCCGGTTTTTGTTTTTTTGTCAGATCGACTTTTGTTTTTGAAGTTCTTCTTTTAAAAGACAGCGTGGTGGTATCGTGTTACGCGATGACCATAAAGTATGAAGATCTAAGCATTCGATGGTGATATAATTTTGTTTTACGATTTTAGTGTTTTTTTTTCATTACTCCTTTAAATTGTTTTGATTAATTTATAGTTTACCTATATGTCTATCCTATTAAGTTTTCAAATATCAAACATAGCATAATTTTCAAAATGAAATAAAGACACCTATATATTTATCATTAGTTTAAAATATATAGATAGCTCCATATGAAAACAAAGCACCGACTTGAGATACACACTTAATTCGAGATCCGCCTTGAATAAATAAAAAAAACATCGGACACCCGAAACATTAAAATCAGCACTAACCCAGACCAATGCAAGGCAACCTAACAAACAAATTATGAAACTGCAGACATCTAAACCCTATTTATTTCGAAATACTGCGACGAGCTTTTCCCCTGAAACCCCACTATTTTGAGCGACTAATTAAATACAGTTTTCATAGTTTCTTGTCTCGCTCTGAAGAGCCAGTCTCTGCAGTGACGCTCTATTTGTTCTCTAATTGTGCTCTATTTTGCAACACCCTGTGTCGTTGTTAGTGCGCTTATTCGCTTCCCGTGTGTTATTAGATTCGCTGCACCAACAAGGTTTGGGTGAAGATAAAAATCCACACTTCTCCGCTAAAATTGAGTTTGACGATAGGTACAGAATTTTACCGATTATTTTGTTTTTAATTGACTTAAAAAAGGAGGTCCGGTGTTGTGGGTCCAGATTGTGTTTAATAGATTATTAGATTGGTGGCTATTATCGATATGTAATCGAATGAAGGTAGGTTTTTAGGGTTCCGTACCCAAAGTTTGTGACCCTATCAGTTACATCAATTGAAAAAAATGTGACTCCATTCCGTGAGCTCCACAGTAACGTGTCATTTAATTTAAAATCTAAAAAAAGATGTTCAAAAATACTTCTAAGCGTTAAGTACTCATTGCTTTGTCTATGTTACGTTTCGTATGCTCAGCCTACCTCATTTGGATACACTCCTCTGACTGAAGAGAATATTGGTGCATGTATGTTTATATCTTACGTTTTACCCCTGGTTCCCAAAGGCACCTTAAACCGTCTTAAACACAGTAATTATGCAAAAATAAACCTCCGCAAAATTAATCAAGTCAACAAATTGCTCTTCAACGCGGTCTTGTAAAAGCCAAATTAAGTACATTATCCACCATTAAAGTGTCACACGACACCTTGTTGATGGCGCGCGATAATACGGTATACATAATAACCGGTGGTAGTGTTGGTGGAACGAATCAAGACTACTTTTACTGACAAACTTATAACCATTTTTCAAATAACTGTCGACTTCACTAAGCGATTGACGCTAAAATTTGTCTTTTTTTCAGAATTTACTTAATTTTTATTTCACAATTATACCTGCAAAATGAAACAGCTAAACAAGTATGCGCTAGTGGTGGCCACGGAACGTGAAATGGTCATGGTTTCGTCTACGAAGCGTTTCGTGTGCTCTGCCTACCCATTTGAGAATACATGCGTGATGTATGCATGCATGTACAACCCGTACGAATTAACTGTGCACTCCGCTGGAATGCGACTCCTCTCCTGCTGCCCCGCGCGGTGCCCCGCATTCGCCGCAAGCGCTCAGTAGCGATAGCATCTTTGTTCCCGTTGCGCGTTTTCTCGTTTCCATCGTCTAAATACGTTTAATCTCCTGTTGCTATTACTGCGCGTCACAGCGCGAGGTGCACAGTTAATTCGTACGGGTTGTATGTCTATGGAAAATGGCTTTGTAAGCACATGGAGTAGCTAATTGAAAACTGAAGTCTAAAAGATAAAACGTCCCTGTGCTTGACACTGACCCAATACTTGACACTTGCAACCTTATGTCATAGTAAGACAGGTGACAGATGGGTTTCATGTACTGGTCGTAGACGCGTCAAGCATTGGTACTTTACCTTACTCGGAATACAAGCTCGAAGTTCTTTTAGGGCAAGCTGAACGCTTGAACTGTGTAAAGGACTAAATTAAGTGACTAGTAAAATACTACACGAGTCTTGCAAATTGAAGTTATTAGACTCGTGAGGCTCTAGATTTTTCAAAAACAAACACTAACTACACAGCACTAGTCTCAGTGCACATAACTCGTTTTTAAGCTGTGGCATAGCACGCCAGTATAATTTAACGTGCTTTTCATCCTGAGAAATACTTGTTTTTAGTAAACGGAATTGATTGAATGTGTGTACCTATCAATTTTAAGGGTTAGTGTATTGTGGGCGATGAGCTAGCAACCTGTCACTGCAGTATCACGTTTGACCATCTGGTTACCCTAAAATTGCTAAACGTGGCACTGGATTTTTGAATTCATGTGCTCTGTCTACCCCTATTGGGAATACAGGCGTGAGAATATGTATGTATGTATGTGTATCAATTTTCAGTTTTTTTATCTACATACATAGGTACATACATCGCGCTGTATTCCCAAACCCAACCTAACCCTAACCTAACCTAACCTAACCTAACCTAACCTAACGTGCTATAGTTCGTGGCTTTGTCTATGTAACGTTTTGTGTGCTCTGCTCTTCCTATTTGGGAATACAGGCGTGATGTAGATTATGTATTCATTATTTTACTCACATAAAAGATCCCGTGTGGTGCCGGGTTAGAATAGCACCTCCCCCTTTCTTCCCGTGGGTGTCGTAAGAGTCGACTCTGGGAAAGAGTTAGTGTATTGTGGGCGATGGGCTAGCAACCTGTCACTGCAATATCACGTTTGACCATCTGGTTACCCTGAAATTGCTAAACGTGGCACTGGATTTTCAAATTCATGTGCTCTGCCTACCCCTCTTGGGAATAAAGGCGTGAGAATATGTATGTATGTACCTATGTACATAAAAGTCTCACTAGTATTCCCAAAAGGAATTGTCAAATCACACGAAACAATCCAAACCAGAAACTATCAGGATTTCACTTTACGTAGCCACTTTTTTGGCCTGCAGTCAAGCCTTTAATTAATTAAAAGGTTTTTTAAAAGGACCATTACCGTCACATCCTTTCAATAACCGTAAACGTATTTAACGAGCATTTTTCCAGTTCACGTAAACAATAACAGTCGCTGCGGTAAATAAAAATCTTCATAAAATAACGCATCCGCCATAGAAATCTCAATGCACTTTTAAAGTATAAAGGATATCGGAAAAACATTAGTCTTGGCTGAAAGGAGATATGAGAGAAGGAACATGGACTATTCAGTGCTTTATATTGACTTGCCTCGATTCCTTTAGGGGTACTAATGTTCCTTATTTAAAAAGGGTATTGCAATCTTTGACGTTTGATATGTTAAATTTTCAACATGAGTGAGTCTCACGGTAGTTTAATGTTCAATACGTTTTATATGTTTAACAAATTATCTATGTACTTAATTTGAAAATGGGAACTTCTGTTTCGATAAAGCTGATTCTGTTACGTTTGTGACTGTCAGGTCAGGAGGAAGGTTTGATTGAATGATGAACGAAAATGTCAAGATAATTAGAAAAATTAAGAATAAAGAAAGGTTAAGTACCTACCTACCTCGATATTATTTTTGATGTGACTTTAAGGCGTTGGTCATAAAATTTATAGAATGCGTGCCGAAAATATTGTCATAGTTCGTATTAAATCCCACCAAGAAGCTAATTCCTGAGTTTTCTTTTCAATAGACCTGATGCCGAGGCATAATCACTAAATAATGTGTCCTCGTACAAAAAATATACCTACATAATTTAATGAATAAATTAATAACATATTTTCTTTATTTTCAGGTATATAAGTATGTGTTCACTACTGACTGCTATTTCGGGCCAGATTACAGGTAAGAGTTATAGTTCATCTACGGATCTCCTCATTTCTGACTCGATCAAGTAGACACTCCAAACATAGCCATCACTATTAGGTAGGTACTCATTGAGTGACATTGCACTTGCGCGTATTGCTATGCTAAGCCTACAGAAGTGCCATTATTTGGTCTTACTTATATGCTTATCATAGCAACACGCTCTAGTCGCCTCGCGCGCGGGATAGTATACCTACCTCTCCTTTTCTGACGTCTCTAATTAGACAGTTACAGGTATAGTCTATGTCGCGCGTATCTCTACTCGTGCCTTGCTGTTAGGCCTGCTGATTTTTATCAAGCGCAAACTTTCGTGGCTGTCATCCTGGACAGTAATTTAAAGGCTGTTTAGAAACATAAACAGCTTTTCTTTTTTGCTTAATTTGCAATAAAAATGTACCGTGACCGTTGCCATTAGAAGTCGATCAAGATAAGCTGAAACAGCTGCTACTAATAAGGGCGCGTCTTCGTGCCTCGTTCAGACTATATGCGCCGTCAGTAGCTTACGAATACTTTAAATTTAAACGAACAAGTATTGGGAAAAAACCGTGGCACTTGCATCGCTGTGATCGCGGTTCAAGTTCCAAAAAACTCACTGATAAATCACCGCGATTTGATCACGCGTGTTAACACGATATAGTAGGTTTACTCGTAATTTCAGTTTAGTCCAGTTTCTGTCACTTATACGCGACAGCGTTAGCCGAGCGATTCCGACTTAGGCTCAATTCACACCAGAAGAGCGGCGAAAGGCGGCGAAGCGCAGCGACCCGCTCCGTGGAGAATGCGCGAGGATTCCTGCGACTGCTCGAGAAGCCGCTGGAATGCGTAGGAAGTCGCTGGAATTTACATATTGACATATTGACAGCGGCCGTCGCGACTACTCGAGCATCCTCGGGCATTCCCGCGACAGCCCGCGCAGTCGCACGGCTTTGTTTATGGAATGCGCTGGAATTCCCGCGGATCCGCGGGCATCCGCGCGCATCGTTAGAGTTTCTCATGCGATAATAAGTCTTATTGTAATGAAAATAAAGTTGAAAATGAAATGAAATTTTCTGACACTGAAACTGCGCTCCGCTACGCCGCCCTTCGCCGCTCTTCTGGTGTGAATTGAGCCTTAGCCCGAACGACGACGGACCGCGTTGTATTTTACTTGAATTTTAAGAAAAAATCATGATTGTGATGCGATTGACGATTATAGTTACAGTAGCAGAGGAATAACTATTGTAATTTTGTAACGTTGGTGTTTCAAATTTAGTCACAGTGATAGATTTAGTCACAGTGACAGATTTAGTCACAGTGACAGATTTAGTCACAATGACAGTGAGAGATTCGAACTAGGGTTGCCACCCGTACTTTATAATAAAGTATTGTACTCTATTTCAGGTAATCGTACTCTATACTTTATGAGAACAATAAAGTACGCGAAAATACTTTATTTTGCATGATTAGATTTTTTTTGGATTTTGAAAAGTTTAGTCCTAAGTGTTTTTTCGTTAAACAAAATTTATCGATTGGTGATGACGAAAGAACAGAGACGAAGACGAAAAAAACAAAGCGTCTCTGAATTTGATAAAAAATGAATTACTTATTTAGTTTAAATTAAATATAGACTGTAAAGATGCTGTGCAATGTTTTAGTATAGATACTTATTTGATACAAAGTGCAAAAAGGAATAAAAAATTTGTTTTTAAATATAAAATTAAAGGAAAATAAATTGTACTTTATCTTGATACTATGTACTTTTTTTCTTAGCTATAATAACCAATGTACTTTAACTGCAGAAAAAAAAGGTGGCAACCCTATCGAACCCACGACACTAGTTGAACCGCTAGGCTTCCAAAGTTTTTATAGCGTAAATATGTAATAAAATTCATTTCAGTGTACATACGTACATACATATAATCACGCCTATAATCCCAAATGGGGTAGGTAGAGCGCACGAAATGTGAAATAGACATAACCATGACTATTTCTGTGTAACATGTTATTATTATGTGCTTAACCCAACCCCATTGGGAACACAGGCGTGAGGTTTACGTCATGTAATAAAATGTTCTCTCACCTTGACGGTTAATTTAATTAAAATGTTTTATTGAATTTTTAACATTATTACTAATGTGTAGGAATGTCCAGTATGTTATTTGTTCGGGGCACGTTTCCTCAAGTTTTTGAGACTTAATGCAGTGGTCGGATTTGCTTTTGACGCAGATTGTAAATCGTCATTCAATACAGGCACTGAACTCATAGTGAAAAATAACCGAATTACTCACGTTGTTTCCACCAAGATTAGCTCGACATGTTTTGGGTCAATCCGTGACCCATCATCTGGAGCTACGCGCCACGGCAGCGGACAGACGCGCACTGCACACTGATCACACACTGATCTGATGTAAAAATGTTTCACGGGTAAAAAATCACTATTCTATACAATAAAGACTACTTTCAATCGATCCAAACTACAACAGATTCTACATACTTTAGGTTATGTTGAAATCTGTTACAAACTACGAGAATTATTGGGCTACGAACTTGTTATAAGTTTCCAACTTGGTAATTTTAGGGACGGCTTAGTAATGTGTCATTGAAAATGTTTGTTTGCTGCTTGAAATTGTTTTGGACGCAATAAACAAAATAATTATCTGTCGTCGCTTGTCTGTATACTATTTTTAGTAGGCAATAAGAAAGAAAGTTCCCTTAGTCTACTTAAACTTGTATGAGCTTAATATTTGTTCTGTATACTTAAAGCGATAAAAGAAAATTGAAGCAGAAATAAAAATATGGATAGCTCACTAAATCGATTATAGCTCGACATGTTCGGGCTTTTCCGTAACTTCATCCAAGAGCGTAATACGTGCCACCGCTCTGTTCGCGCGACTGCTCGTGTTCAACAAAACTAATACCGGTGCACGACTACCTTCGTTACTATCGTTATTTATACTATTGTTGTCAAATGTAGGGTAGTAAAAAACACTAACAACATCACGGTAAAGGCACATCCACACCAGTTCTGATGAAATCAGTTAAATTTTGAAACGCATAAACATACAGTAGGTACCCGGCCACAAAGTTTGCATATTGCTAATTTTGACATTTTAGAACGTGGTTTCGCTCTATAGGTACTTTGTATGTTTTAAAGATGGGACTGGACATTATTTTAAATTATTTCTAAAATTCAAATACTAATCTGGAAATTATTTATGCAAGTACTCTTACTATTGTTTATTATAATGATCTCAACTCAAACTTCATCATAATTTGGGGCAATATCTTGGGTTTAATTAAAAATAATATAAATTACTAGCTTTTGCCTGCGGTTCCGCTCGCGTTAAATTCGGGGTATCACAGAAGAGATAGCACACATACCAATTTTATAGCTTTCTACATTAAAAACTTCCACTCCTCGCTTTAGGGAAATGGGGGGTTTTGAAGAGACATAATGTAGCCTATAATGTCACTCTCCATGCCCTAAACTATCTCTACCTAAAAAATCACGTCAATCCATCGCTCCGTTTAGCCGTGAAAGACGGACAAACAAACAAACAAACAAACATTATATTGGTACGGATGTGAGGATTTGACCGTTAAAATTCTCATCATAAAATAACCAAAGTACAGGTTACGTTACGTCTACTGCCCTTTTCCAAAGACTGGGTAACCAGGTACTGCACCTACGTACAGTAGTGTTATTACTTAGTTAGGTTTTGTTTGTGTGTGCGTGCGTGTGTGTGTGACACATTTATTACACAGACTCACTGAACAAGTTGTTGTTCTAGTACGTTGTTAGGAAAGCGTTTGAAGGCGGCTTCGGAGTTGAAAGGGCCTGCTAAAATTCAGCAATTTGTTTGCCTCCACTTTGACAAATAGCTATAGATAAGCATTTCGTGTTAATGGAGATGTTTATGCATTAAAGTAGCTGGAATATTTTACGAAGTGTTGTTTTTTCTTTCTCACATTTTCAAGTTTTGAAACCATTGAAAGTTTGCTAATTGCTGTTGAATGTTGGAAACAAGTTTCTGTGACATTTTCATTTTATGACAGTAGAGTAGATGTATATGTCGAAGGCGGATTGTATAATCCGCCGTTTTACATTACGCCTAGCCGTTTTGCAAAACAGCGCCGTTTTGTAATGCGGCGGCTCAACGTTTAGCCGGATTGAATGCGGCTGAATGAAAAACCGCCGGAATGAATTCGGCGCTAAACGTTATTCAATACGGCTAGGCATAATGTAATACGGCGAGATATTAGCCGCCGCTTTGGCCGAGCGAGCGCAGCGAGCGAGGATGACCCCCTCGGAGCGGATACGACTCGGACAGGTTAGGTTAGAAGGCCAAGGCGGGAGCGAAGCGGAGCGAGCTCCCGCCTTGGCCTTCGAGGTTAGTATTTTTTTTTATAAAAGCTCGGAAATTATTTTTTTGAAATAAGTCAACTACTAATTAAAACACCTTGATTTCACTATTTTCGTTTTCAACATGGAATTTTCATGGTCACCCTATAATATTGGTAGTAGTACAATACGGCTAAACGTGAGCCGCCTTTTTAAAGAACGTTTTGCAATTACAATCCGGCTGAACGTTGAGCCGCCGCTTTACAAAACGGCGCTGTTTTGCAAAATGGCTAGGCGTAATATAAAACGGCGGATTATACAATCCGCCTACGACATATATATAGCCGTGTACTCTGGCGGTTTAGGTACTAAACTATTATGTAAACAACTTCAGTTGTCAGATTTGATAATTATGTTAATAACTTTAATAAATTTATGTTTACATCCCACATTTTATCCGATGTTCAAATAGTTTAGCAAAGGAATGTTTTCTAATGTTTATTAGTTGGACATTAGTTTTCTAATTCCGATTGTTTCTGGTATACTTACACTTTGGCACCAACAGAACATTTTTGATTTTTTCCTTCCTTTTCTAAACTACTTCTTTTTTAAACATTGAATTACTTTGTCGCTGTGCGAAGGTTTCCTCCTGATGTTTTCCTTCACCGAATTGCTCATGGTAAATATCAAATTAGATTCCGCACATAAATTCCGAAAAAAAAAGCCGAAGAAAGAAAGCCGTGGTAGTCCAGCAGTTCGACCTGTAGCCATGCAGAGGTCGTGGATTCGAACCCAAATCGTACCTCTGAACTTTTCAAACGCCCAAATGTTACTATAATTAATACCCATTTCCATTTGTTTCAGAGGAATTCGACCTAATGGTGGACTCCCTCAGCAAAGTCAGCTACGACCTGATAGAAGATATCGATTCAAATCTATATGCAATAAAAAAACCAATAGACGTACCGCTTTCGAAATACAGTTGGGTCAATACAAAGCTGGTCTACCCAATCGTAATAAAAGCTGTATTCAAATTAGAAAAATTTAAAAAGTCGAACATATTCACTATATCAGATGATTCTGGGAATGTCAAATTGGGACTGTCTTTCATACCAGCTGGTAGAGGTATGCTCAGAGTGCAATTGGAGAGTGACAGTTTTCCCGAAGGCAAGCTAAGTTACGAAGTGTCAACGGTGGAAAAGAATCAAATTACTAAAGTGTTGATCTACGTGACTAGTGAGATGACGTCGGTTTCCTTGGACTGCAATGAACTTTGGTCGTCTGAGCCATTCGAAGATGAGTTGAAAGAAATTCAGTTCGACGACAGACTGACGCTGCATCTTGGTTATTCAATCGACACCAAAGAAGTCCTACAGGTAAGTTCAAAATACTAATAATGTGTATCCGTGTGGTATCAGGTTGACAATAACACCTCTCCATTTCTTCCGTCAAAAGTGTCTAAACCACGAATGCAGGGGCGTAGCTACCGCCGTATCTATCGTATCAAATACGGGGTCCCCGGTTCACGGGGGCCCCCAGTGTTAATTAAAAAAAATAAAAAAAACTTTCCTTTGTGAAAAATCTTCTAATTTAAAGGGCCCCCGAACATTTTTTTTCCCCGCCAATGCACGCTACGCCACTGCATGAATGACATTTCAAGTTTAGGAGCCACTTTATGTTATAGGTTCAGATGCTAGTCTGTCATCTAAATCATATCTAAACCTTTCATTAGTTGCCTCTTACGACATCCACCGAAGTGAAGATTTTATTCTATCCCTACACCAGGATAAAAACAGGTGAAAACATGGCTTATTAACGGAAGTTACGTAGAGAGTCGCCTCAATAACCCATCGAGACTTAGAAGCGGTTATCTTGTAGCAATTACCTACGTTAAACGCCTACTTGTATCATGCTTACGTGTTTAAAGATTTAATGAAGCACTGAGACTGGTTCTGAGTGAGCTATTAAGTTGATACTGCCTTGTAATTGGGATTGCTCCTTGGAGTCGATGTTATCTTGTCGCCACAGAAACTATTCATTATTAAAGCTTATTAGCACAAGTTCTGTATGCATAATGTCATAAAATTCCCATAGTCGCTGTAGGCACATTCACTCCTTCAGTCCTCGCGATATCGAATATACCAAAAACCGGCCAAGTGCGAGTCGGACTCCCGCACTGAGGGTTCCGTACAAACAGATTACAACGCCATCTAGTGACAGATTTTCGAACTAATGATAAATTTTAACTTTATTTAATAAAAAGAAAACTACTTGGTAGATTTTGTTCAAACCAATTTTCGTTGATAGTTTTTATGGTAATGTACATCATATATTTTTTTTAGATTTATCACTCTTTTATTTTAGAAGTTAGAGGGGGGGGGACACAACTTTTTCAACTTTGGAAGCGTCTGTCGCGCAAACTATTCACTTTAGAAAAGTATGATGTTAGAAACCTCAATATCATTTTCAAAGAGCTATCCATAGATACCCCACAAGTATGGGTTGGATGAAAAAAAAAAAATTGAGTTTCAGTTCCATGTAAGGGGAACCCTAAAAAATTATTGCTTTTTTTTTAATTTTGTGTCATAATCTTAATGCGGTTCACAGAACACATCTACTCACCAAGTTTTATTAGTATAGTTCTCATAGTTTCTGAAAAAAGTGGCTGTGACATACGGACAGACGGACAGACATGACGAATCTATAAGGGTTCCGTTTTCTTGCCATTTGGCTACGGAACCCTAAAAAGTGACTGGTGCACTATAAAAAGCTTTAAAAAGCGAGTGTTATTTTATAACATGAGCCTGTAAATGCGAATTTCATGAAGAATAACGAGCATTTTAATGCTTAATTATGTTGAGTCGTATTTTAAAAATAATGTAGGTACAAAGAACGGCTAAAATGGTGGCAAACTGGAAACCCATAAATTCAAGCTGACTCCGGGCTCCAAATTTGAAGTAATTGGTTTTTTTTTCTTTCAACCATGACCTGTTTGATGAAGTGAACTGATTTTATGAAGCAAACTTTACAGTGCTACCACAAAATACAGGGTTCTAAATGAAGTCATTTTACTTATTGCACATGATCATTATGACAAAATTAATTTCAAATCAAATAATTAATTTCGCTTTATTTCGCATTTTAGGTTCATTCATAACTTAAACTTAACCACATTGACAACGCAAAGCGCCAAGCAAAGCCCCTCCCCGAACGCCGCAAATTCCCGCCAAAACTGTACCAAACATTCGCGTGTAAGTAAACGCCGTCGCAAAATTAGCTGTCACTAAACAGCTTTCTAAATTAGTAGGCGACTCACACACATCAGGGATTTCGTTAAACACGAGTAAATTAAATTATACGGCACGAGCGAGCTTGTATTAATTTTCTAAAGCAACTTTGTTAATTCAGCGCGCGATTCGGGGATCTGCGATTTTCGTGCTGCCTTTTACGATTGCGTGGGTTCATGTTTGTGTTTTGTTTATGTGTCCAATGAGAAGTGACTGGCCGCTGAGAATTCGGTAGTTGACCAAAAAAAGTATGTTTTGTTTTTTATTTGTCAAACGAGTGACGAGGATGCAGTCCTCTGAAGTTTGGAGCGACGTCACAACGTGCTACAATTTTTACCATGGTGTGATGTCACAAGCCCTCACCCTGGAAGTTTAATGATGACCTTTGTCAATGTTTAATTATTTGATAAACCAAAAAAACATTACTGCGAAATACTAACGAACAAATTAGAATTGTATTTTTTTAAACCAGTACACAAGACTATTCCAGCTGAGCACAACTAGGAAAAAAACACATAAATGTGTCAGTCATAAGGAAATCGACAAGCTAGCAACTGTCACTATTATCATTTTTCTAGTCATCTATTTTCAAACCCAAAATTATGCTAGAAGTGGCTGCTAAGCGTGAAATAGTCATGGTTTTGTTTATGACACGTTTCGTATGCTCTGCCGACCCCATTTGGGAACATAGGCGTGATTGTATGTATGTAAAAGACACCATGGACAGGAACCTCTGAAGGCTGAACCATCCACTCCAGGTGCAAACCTGACGCTGACCACGATCCTCAGACATGAGGAAACGACAGCAGAGAGAGAAAATCAACAAGAGAATAAAAACGGTCACTCGTAGACGAACTAACGTTAAAAAGACGTTACTTTAACTAGGAAAGATTTTTCTGGAATGAGTTGGAATGAAAATGGAGGCCAGGCATTACGTAAAAGTTGTAGGAGTTAATTCAAGTGAACATTTCACTCGAAAATACGATGAAGTTACTTTCCTACTCATTCCTGCTATTTGAAGTAATTAAAACAAATTCCTTACAAGTTTTTAAGACATGTGTCTTGTAAGACACGAACACACGTACACACAAACATTTTTGATCTCGTCTGCACCTTCCATTCTAACCAGCAACAGTAGGTACATAGGTACTCCATTTTTTTTATTTAAGTACAATAGAATACATTAGGTGCAATATTCTTAGTGAAAATTAACGGATTACTCACGTTGCTTATACCGAGATTAGCTCGACATGTTTCGGATCAATCCGTGATCCATCATCTGGAGCTACGCGCCACGGCAGCGGACAGACAACGGAAGCGGAAACATGTCGAGCTAATCTCGGTATAAACAACGTGAGTAATTCGTTAATTTTCACTATGAGTGAGTCTCACGGTAGTTTTATGTGTAAAATTTAAATATTCTTTATAGGCCATCAAAAAATACGATTTTATCACAAAAATTAAAAAGCACGAAGACAATAAGCGGTATCGTCTCTCCTAAGTTACCCTTACTAAAAGTACGAATAAATAAATTAGTTAAAATGTGATGCTAAAAAAAAACACCAACCTATTAAAAAAGACTTAGAAAACCTTTTGCTGTGTGGTGTCGGTGTTTCATATTCATATCGGTATTTCAATGTAATGCTATAGGCGATAGGCTAGCAACTTGTCACTATTATACCTCTTTTATCTGACTTTGAGTAAGTCTAAAAACTAAAATGAGTCTGAAAGTTCAGATTTTGTCCATATGAAGCCCGTCACACATTAAGCAGATACGGTAAGATATCTGTTACAGGACATATATCTGTCAATATCGCTCCCTATACAATTCAATGAGCTACCACAGACTGCGCAGATTTACCGTCAGGTATCTTTTGACACCGACATATGTAAAAATGGCATTTATACGCAGATAAAATATTATCGTATAGGTATGCGTAGTCTGTGACGGGCTTGACGTTTCGTGTTATATGCCTACCCTATTTGGGAATACAACTATGATACATGTATGCATGTCCATAGAAGACCTATTGTAGTCAAGAAATAGTTCATAATTTGTCAATTACAGCCTGTAACAAAATGTAAGTGGCTGTGGTATTTTTACACCTCACAGATGTCGCAAAGGCTGTGGCCATTGCGGCAAACAAAAATGCGAAGGCGGTCCGATTAGCACAAACGACATACAGACGATTTAATTGGACGATAAATCGCTTGAACGTCACTATAAACGGATGTTGGGTAGACGACATTGTTTTACTGTTCTTAATTGATTTTTAAAATGGTCTTATTGGTGCTCGTAGTGACATAAAACAAGCACAAATGGATGTTTATTTGATTTAAAGATTTGTGCTGCCAAATGCACAAATATACCAACATTTTTTTTTAAGTCGAAACAAAACAAAGAAAAATGCACACAAGCCCACATAATCCCTTCAGGGGGCAGCGCTGCCCGTTGATTGACAACGTGTATCAAAACCATGTATCGTTTGATTCAGCTTAAAATGACGTATTTCGTTATGAACCAATGAATGTTATTCCATTCACGTGAAGTTTGTTAGACTTGATCAAATATCAGGCTTCTAATTTTAAGAAATATAGTTATTGCAGGGAGCCGGTGGTCTTCCAAGAGATAATAATAACCTCAGCCTAAGTATTTCCGTAATCGCTTCTTACGACATGCACAGAAGAAATGCAGTGATGTCATTTCAAACCCGGCACCACATAGGTCCTTCCACACAGGTTTGTATAATGTTAAAGCGAATTTTATTTAGGCCGGCCACATACATTCGGAATTTTTCCGTTCGGAATCTCGAATGGGACTTTCACGCAGTCAATCCATACAAAATCAATGGACCGCCACACACATTCGGAAAAATTCCGTTCGGAATTCCGAACGGAAAGCTTGCGAATGTGTGTAGCGGTCCATAGATTTTGTATGGATTGACTGCGTTCGATTTTCCGATTCGGGATTCCGAACGGAAAAATTCCGAATGTATGTGGCCGGCCTTATGCAGTCGTAAGCAGGTAAGTTGAAAACGGAAATTTTGATTTTCTTTAGCTCTGTTAGTTATAAACCAATGTCAGACATACAAATATAAAATTACAGAAAAAAAGCTTACAGGCTCTATTCTCGGATGTCCCCATACGCCGTCTAATAATATGTGAACCGAACGAACGTTTCAGGGTAAACGTACCTAACTTAAAGCCTATTTAAATGTCGACTTGGCAGCTACAGAGGAAGGAAGTACTTTGTTCGTGCACGTTTGAAATTCCTGCACATTTTTAGATGAAGCGTTTAAATTTAGCGCTAAAAGGCGTTCTGACTGCGCTGCTGTATGTGTACCTACACTACCTACTAATCAAAAATTTGTTTTTCTTAGGACGTAATCTGAATGTCGCTTTATTATAAACTAGCTTTTGCCCGCGGCTTCGCACGCGTTAAATTCGGGCTAACAAAGAAGAGATTTCAGAATTATTAGTAGGAAGCGCCCGCCAGAATAGCCAGCATATAGTAGATTTTTTCCTACTTTCTCGACACTTATCGTCATATTTTGGAAAATTCAAACAAAATCTTTATAAATTGTAGCCTATGTGCTATTCTGATGTATAAGCTACATTACTGGAAAGTTTCATTAAAATCCATTCAGTAGTTTTTGCATGAAGGAGTAACAAACATCCATCCATACGTCCATACATCCATCCATCCATACTCACAAACTTTCACGTTTATAATATTTATTAGAAGTAACTCGCTTACTAATGTAACGTCACGTACAACATAAATCCCATAAAGTTGCTTGTGCCTTAAATACGGCATGGATTTCTTTGTAAAATGCAGTAGTTATAATTTGAAGGTGTATATTGAAATTAGTATCTAAGATTTCCGTGTGGTGTCGAGTTTGGAAAAACACCTCCCCATTTCTTCCGGGGATGTCCTAAGAGGCGACTAAGGCTCAATTCACACCGGAAGAGCGGCGAAGGGCGGCGTAGCGAAGCGCAGTTTCAGTGTCATAAAAATTTTAACTTTATTATCATTACAATAAGACTTATTATCGCATGAGAAACTCCAACGAGGCGCGCGGATGCCCGCGGATCTGCGGGAATTCCGGCGAATTCCATAAACAAAGCCGTGCGACTGCGCGAGACGTCGCGGAAATGCCCGAGGATGCTCGAGCAGTCGCGAGCGGCTGCTGGCAATATCCCGCCCAGAGATCTTGACTTATCGCGCATTCCAGCGACTTCTCGAGCACTCGCGGGAATCCTCGCGGCTTCTCTACAGAGCGGGTCGCTGCGCTTCCCTGCCCTTCGCCGCTCTTCTGGTGTGAATTGAGCCTAAGGAAATAAGTTAACGGATATTTTTGGCGACAGGCTAGAACCTGTCACTATTACGCCTGCCAATTTAAAACCTAAAAAAATATATGCTGGAAGAGGCCACGGAACGTGAAATAGTCATGATTTTGTCTATGTAGCGTTTCGTGTGCTCTGCCTACCCCATTTGGGAATACAGGCGTGATGTATGTATGTAATATGTAAACTGGACGTAGTTTAGGGAAAAGGATCCAACCCACAAGTCACTCGTAATTGAAGTGACATAAGTCACATACATTTTTGACGCCTATGGATCATTTTACTTCGAAGGGTTATGCAAGTTGGATCCTTTTCTTCAAATCAGAGTCAAATTTTGAATTGGATTACCGATTGTTATCTACTTTTCACATTTAGTTCATCACACAGTATCTGTATGTCTGTGACCTCTTCCCGCCCAGACGGCTACTTTTTATCCCGAAAATATCCCGATAAAACAACTAGGCAGACGGAGTTGTGGGCAAAAGCTAGTTGAACCATATTTTCTCTCATACTTACATTATTTGCGAAGCAAAGTCAAATGGGATGGCTTCATAAAGAATAAGGGGTTTAAGTTTACGAACCTCCTCGAGTCTATTTTGCCCCACGTTGATAACAGTCAGCTCTTTTAGTATTCCGAGGTTACAAGAAACTGCAAACTGCAGTTTTTATTTTAGCTTGGTATTTGACTCCTTATTCTTGACGCACACTGCCAAAGACGTACATAAAGTGTATAGTATACCATAGGTACATAAATTGCGCCTGTGTTCCTTGCTCCGCCTGCTCTGGTAGTCAGATTTATATATCTACGCAAAGTCGTAGAGTTGTCAAACGGATTTTCTGTTATATCGTCATAACATCAAAGAAATTTGCTTAAGTTCGTATCAATGTTAGTCGATTCGATTGCATTAGCAGTCGTCTAAAAATGCTAGCACGTTTATTGAAATGTAAAATGTTAGCGCCAAACACGTTTTTGCTATCACAAAACTGAAGTTATTAACTAAAGTAAGTGTCATTTTCATGTTATGGCAACGAATAGTAGTACAGCGTCAAACACTGGAACGTTTACCTTGCCAAGAATCAATTCAAACCTTTCCTCTTTCATCCCAATTTCTACCCTCTTATTACAAAGCCGTACTTTCAACGTCGTTAGTTCAACCGCAAAACGATACAGCTCATCAATTACTTCGATACCAATGAACCGTGTGGCAAATTCGTTAGCACATCTGGTTGAATTCGATTTAATTTCCAGCGCTAATGTTGCCAAAACTCCGTTAAATCAGCCGTTATGACTTCATTAAACTAGGAGCATACGTATTCCTGCTTTGCGCCAACACGTGTTACTGAATTATGATTTCAGCTAGTGCTGAGAAAAGTGTGTGGTATTTTCGGGAAGAATGAAATTTTGTCGCGGTTTTTGTTCACAGTACTAACTTAGGGGATGGGTAACTTAGTTCCTGTGTTTGAATTGTTCGTCACGTGTCCAATATTTCATGTGAAAAAACTTTTGCGTCATTATTCTAGTGCTTCAACCCAAATCTAGCAACATTTTTATACGAATGGCCTGCAGTCAACATAAGACTTCCATTTTTACAGAAATGTGTCCAGACCAATAATCCCTTAAAAAATAAAAACGTTTATTGACTATTTCGAATCAGATGCAGACTAAATACTACAAACCAATTAAATAAAACAAACTTAAGCGCATTGTTAACCAAAACTACCTGAATACTAAATGCATCAATTATTTTGCCGAATAAAGCCAAAACAGTATAGCATTTGCCCTACTTCCATTGCACTGCGCTTCATGCCAATCCCTCCGTAACTCTAAAAGCTAGGTTTAGACAAAACCCAGTATTGGCTGCCAGCACTAGTTGTAATAGTGCACCGGCATATTTTAAAGCTAGTGTCCTCTGCACCCACGCATCTCACCCTCGTGAAAATGATAACACAGTCCATCATTCTCGTGAGCAACCTTTCCGGATAATAAGTCGGTAGTGGGACGAGATAGCACGTCATAGCCTCGCAGACTTGTGCATTATCTACTTCCCCTGCAGTCTCTGCTGACGTCAGTATCACCTCCGGCACCAACTCATACTCTCATGGACGGTCGCACTTGATGTTATCGGACTATAATCCAGTTGGTCTCATCTGATCACCTTTGGCGAGGCTAGTGAGGAAGGCGGGGCTTGCCTAAAGATTAGTGCCAACGTTACTGGCGTGAGAAAGACTCCAATAGAGAGATCTCTCTCAAGGCAGATGTTACGCCGGGGTACCGAAGTCCACAGAAAGTTGAAAGTTGTATTTATGCAACCGAATCATCGAAATTTCGCTACCATGAAGTAGAACTCTTTGACAGGTAATGACGTCTGTTCTGTGTGTTGTGAGTTCTACTACTGGATTTCATCAATTCAGCCTCTTTTCCGTACGAGAGGATCCCGACTGAAGTTGAATAAAAAAAAACTTCTTTTCTCGTCATACCTTTAAAGGTTGTGGTAGACTTCAAACTATTTTGCTCACAAACTCTCGCTTGGCTACCTCATCTCCACTGGCACTTATCCTGCTTTTACCTCTCGGATCGAACGCGAAATCTCGCTAACTGAATATTTGGCTGCACTGGCTGGAATCTGTTAGCATTAAGTTCAGTTCACATCGAGCTTGTTTACTGTCGAGCTGCTAATTAGGGTTGTAGTTACGCATATGCCCCCATGCGACGGGTTTACGGTATCAAAAGTTAGTTAAATTAATTTAACTGAAATTTGTCTTATAATTTGGAAATAAGTAGTAAGGTTAGTGGGGTGTGGTTGGGTTTAGGAAGCGCTTTGTTGCTAGCCGATAGCGAAACTAGAGCATAATTTTAGCACTTGAAAATGACAAAAATAATGACGTAATAGACTAAACTATAGTATCATACTTAAAGATTTAAAATAAAAAATCACGCTAAGAAGTTTCGTAAAGATGCAACTTTCACTTTTATTGGCACTGCCATAAGTCATAATTCAGAATTGTTGTAAAGAATTTACTCGACTTTGTAATTATAAAATCGATCCTCAGACTGAACCTCAGTTAGTTAGATCGATAAGAACATTTTGGTTATACAAAATCTTACAAGAACAGGAACTATTTTTCAAAGACAGTAACTATGAATATATTCTTCGGTTTTTTGTTTTTCCCTCAGTCTAGACTCCCACACGCTTTGACAGAATAAACTAGACTCATAATTCTGGTTGGAAATTGTAAAACGAAAATAGATTAAAAACAGCACAAAGTAGGTATGTGGAATCATTTTATGAGTTCCGAAGCTCGGTTCAGTGCGCCTGACGCGAAGAGATAAACACGTCATTTGGAAAGAAGCTCGGTTTAAACCGTTTTTCGAGTGTAATTTTCAATCCTACGTTTTGGGGATGATTAGAAGGGTAAAAGGTTTTAAAGCCGGGCAGTATTATCTAGCGGAGCTTACGCGGAAGTAATAGTAAAGTATGGATTTTCTGCCATCAAATTATCGCCAGTAATTGTTACATACATACATAAAATCACGCCTTTGTTCCCTTGGGGTAGGCAGAGCAAACAAAACGTGAAATAGGCATATCCATGATTATGACTTGACCATTTCACGCTTCGCAGCCACTTCTAGCATCATTTTGGGTTTAAAAACAGATGTAAGAGGTGACAGGTTGCTAACCCGTCGCCTAAAGAATACCTAAACCCAATTACAATTAGTAATTATTACAATTGAATAAAATCAACTCGTCATGATACTAAAGAAGTAAAATCTTCAAGTCTTTTAGTCTGCAGTGTCGGGTTTAAAATAATACCTCTCCATTTCTTTCGTGAAAGTCGTGAGAACCGACTAAGGAGAATGTATGTTTTAGGCGACAGGTTAGCAACCTGTCAGTATTATAACCAATCTTAAAAACAAATTGTGCTAGAAGTGTCTACAAAATAAATAGTCTTGATTTTTTTTATGCGGGAGCGGCGTTTCATATGCTTTACCTAACCCATTTGGGAACACGGGCGTGACATTTATGTGTACACAAATTTGTATCGATCCTTTGTTATTTTATTTTCGTTCCCCAAAATACAAAAATAACGTCGAATCCAAAATATCCGAACTCCCATAACAATATTTGCTAGCTCGTTTCGCTTCCTGTCGCGGCCCAAATTCCGTGCTCTTATTGGATAATTTTGGAATAAAAATCGCCTTTCATAAACCTACCTGTGCAACATCAAAGGTTGCCTTTCAAATAAGTTCTTATAAATTACTGGGAGCAGTTATTTTGTGTCTGTATAAAGCCAGTTTCAATTTAATGGCGAACTTCACTCAAAGAAAATCCAATTTTCCCTCCTCTCCGATCCGTTTCTTATTTGCGGCTTTGTGCTCTCAATGGGACATTGTTACACATACAGCCTGGCGCTTTACGATTCACTGGAGCCTGCGCAGTCTTTATTGCCAGTGAGATTATAATTTGCAAATTTGATGTCTTTGACATTAGGAGGATGTTCAATAGCGATTTTAGAGAGCTAAACCCTAGGTAGGACTAATTTTGGTGTACGTACAACGTGATTTAAAAATACGAGTAAAGCAGATAGGGACTTGAATGGAATTATAAGGAGTAAACTTACAATATTTGAAAAACAAAAAGAAGAAAAAATGCAATTAATTTCTCTTATTGAGTTTGTAAACCTTTACGAATGAAAAATTTAAAATCCGTCAAAGAATACACTCTGTTATAAATAATCTATGATAATTTCAGTATTACTAAGTGACAGCTTACTAGGGTTTGCAATGTTTTGCTACAATAATTTATTACATTTTTACCCGGTTTTTTTTAACACGTTATGTCACCGTTAATCGTTTGGTGTCGAGTTTAGTTTAACAACTCTCCATTTCTTTCGCGAATGTCGAGGAAATGGGTTTAGGTGCCTGCCAGTCAGTAAAATAATAATTCAAAAATATGTTAAGTATACCATGGTTTTGATCATGTAACGTCCCGTGAGCTCTACACACCCCATTAAGGAAAGGCGCTGTATGTAAAATCACACAATCTCCCTTAATTAGTGAGCTTGTAAAGTATCAGACGTTTGCACAGACCAACTCGGCGACACCGCTAAACTCAGCGGGAAACTTGCGAGGGGTCCGTTGCATACTTAACACCAGGGTCCAAGTTTGTCTTAACAAATTGTAGTGGGGAAGTTAGACCCGCACTCACGTACGGGGGCGGGGACAGAAAAACTTAGCGCACTACCTGTCCGAACAATGCGCACGTAGCTCCCGCTACAAACTGCCGAAGTTGGTGCAAGTCGGGAGATGTAGCGAGTTTTGAAAGACCAACTTTTTTGGGGTAATTTGAGGTGAATTTTGTCATCTGACTTACCCTCCGCGCTGGAACACCAGTGCGAGAATAGGCTAGTTGACAAAAAAAAACCGGCCAAGTGCGAGTCAGACTCGCGCACGAAGGGTTCCGTACCAAAAACTACAAAAATTAGGTTTTTTGTATGGGAGCCCCCCTTAAATACTAATTTTATTTTATTTTAATAATTTCCTTTTAAAGTAAATATTTAATTAAATATTCTGTGAGCATTTCAAGTATTTACCTGTTACAGTCATTTAAATAGACCCAAAACTGCAAAAAAAAACACGTTTTTTCTATGGGAACCCCCCTTAATCATTATTTTTATTTTGATTTTAGTATTTGTTGTTATAGCGGCAAGAGAAATGCATCATCTGTAAAAATTTCAACTCTCTAGCTTTCACAGTTCGTGAGATACAGCCTGGTGACGGACGGACAGACGGACGGACGGACGGATAGACAGACAGACAGACAGCAAAATCTCAGTAATAGGGTCCCGTTTTTACCCTTTGGGTACGGAACCCGAACAAAAACGATTTAGTCCGTCAGATAGATTACCAAAAAATATTGTACAGATATTTTTTCTTTTGTTTGACAAACGAAAAAGGACGATAATACAGCGCTCAAAAGTATCGCGTGACGTCACGACTCGCTATAATTTTTAGCGAGTCGTGATGTCACAAGCCCCCACTCCAGAAGTTTGATGATCTACCTATAACTTAGTCGACGTGTAATCATTTGATAAAAGAAAAAATATGTGTGTCATCTTTTTCTATGATATAACGAACGGACTAATTAGAATTTCATTTTTTTAATCCAGGACACAAGCTTATTGCTAACTGCTGCTGATTGGCCAGAAAGATGTTGGTAGCAATCCAGGTGAATCTTGCGCCAGGACATACCATCCTACTAATAACTGATTGAGAAGGTATTTAGCTGACTCACACCAGTAATAGACACTGCATTATTGATTCAATGATGTTATGATTGTGAATTGATTATTGTAAAATAAATGACTATTCTTTATTGGATATTAAATAAGAGTTATTGTCCATTGCTAGTTCCTTGTCCATTACTGGTGCCAATACCTTAGCTGCCGACTGCCAAGTAACAGTTAAGGGGAGGCATAAAACAAATTAGACTAATTTTTGTATCACAAATTACAATACCCGTTATCTACGAAAAAAATAAAATAAAAAATCCCATAAAAATATCACAGAAGGTAAGAAGACACCAGTGCTATTTAATTCAAGGGGGCTTCCTAAAAATAAATTTGTAAAACCTAACATCTAATTTGGTTTGTAAATAAATTTGTAATTCTTGATCCCTTCTAACAAAATAATTGAAAAATTCCAGACTTTTGTAAGTAAAAGTCTTTACTGCGTAAGAAAATACAGATCGGTCGCAAATAAAAAGTACAAGGTACAAAGGCGGACTTATTCCAAAAGTTTGTACATGTACCTATATCAAATACATAAATTAACTGTGAACATTATTGCAGATAAATTATTTTGTAAATTGCAAATAAGCTACTAAGAATCAAGTCCTTCATCAATTATTATTCTTGTTAGTTTAAATTGTATTCTATTAAAAAGGCTGTGTTACAAGTATAAGAGTCGTAAATTTTTTATCACTCTCGTAAGCAATACAGAAATGTCAAGGCACGACGATGAATTACACCAGTTACTTGTTTACAAGAAACATAAAATTCTAGTTAAGTTACAATTACTTATGATATTTTTGACAATAAAATTAATGTAGCTATAAAATGTCTACATAACGCTCTACCTTCCCCATCAGGGAATACAGGTAACATGTAATTCACCAAAAAAACGAGGAAATCCATCGAAGAAAATAAACTTTGGCGGGCACAAAACACGTTATGACTCGTCATCTCGGCAAGACTGGACCAACCGCACCGCACGTTTCCCAGGATTCTCCAAATGGTGACTGCCACCTGAGCATATGCCAGTGAACTCTCTAAAGTCCGCCAATTTTGAAAAAAGCCCACTATGTCGTTTTGTCCATATATGTCATTTTGTCCGTATTTCCCCTATGTATGTATGCAATTTTTTTAAATTAATTTTAAGATGACCTACAATCAGTTAGGTTGATCTTTTTATTTGACACAAACTTTCACACCAGGTATATAAGTATGCATTACAAAATTATTTTCTGTTAATCAAAAATTAATCGAACAAAGGTAAGGTTACTACCAAAATTGCAATTGCAAAATACCTTAGGTTAATTGCTATTAACTTTACCATGGCTTTTGGCTTTTTTATGTCCCACTGCTGGGCATAGTCTTCTCTATTCTTTTGCCGCTTTTCCTGTTTCCGCTAAGCTGTCATCACTTGGGACCCCCTCAAGATTAACGTAAGAGTTCAAACGGGGAGGTTTGGGACTCTTTGCGAGGGATGTGTGGGATTTCACCCAAGTCCGTTTGCTTTTTTGTATTTCCTTTCTTTCATAGAGTTCGGTGCAGGTTGGAAATACTGCTGTGTTCTTAGCAAGAACATTTAATTTACGAGTTTGACTATTGAATAAACTCTTTTTAATAGGTAATAAATAACCTTTTATAATCTTTTTTTATCTCCTCAACTGAAGTATCGGTATATGTATGGTAAATAAGTGCAGAAAAAGAAAGTAGAAGATCCTCTTCCTGTTTTTGTTCAATTATCAATTCAACAATTACCTATTCATATGATTAAACACTGGAAATATTTTCGTTGTCTAATATATTACCGCGTAATATTGCCAGTTTTAATTACACACTAAAATAAATACAACTCATATATCAAACCTTGACTATTTCACATTAGATAGGTAAGTACTCTTAACTTTTGATACAGTCTTAAGAGGATAGGAGTCGCACCACTTCTCCATACAAACGTAGTCCCCTGTTTTCTCCGTGAATAATGACATTAGAGCAAACATTTTTTTTACATTATATTGTATGGAGAAGTGACGCGACTCCTATCCTCTTAAGATTAAATTTTAAAAAGAAATGGATAGGCATAATTCAAAATTCAACGCCACAATTTTATACTCTACTTTGATCCTATAGGAGTCTATATTTAGCAATGGATGCGATGATGATGAGGTGATAATTCACTAATATTATTTTAAAAGCCGTGATAGCCCAGCGGTTCGAACTGTGGCCTCTCAAGCAGAGGGTCGTGGGTTCAAACCCCGGGCTCGCACCTCTGAATTTTTCGGAATTTATGTGCGATATCGAATTTAAAATTTATCACGTGCTATTCGGTGAAGGAAAACATCGTGAGGACACCTACACACAGCGACGAAGTAATTCAACGTTGTATGTGAAGTTCCCAATCCGCACTGGGCCCGCGTGGGAACTATCGCCCAAGCCCTCTCATACTGAGAGGAGGCCTGTGCCCTGCAGTGGGACGTATATAAGCTGATTATGATGATTATTTTAAATGCAGAAATCACTATGTCTTGTGTTTCCAACTTTTTCAAGCTTCAACCGTCGAACCAATGTCAACGGGATTTGGCGAGCAAGTAAGGAGATACTTTAAAGTCCCAACAAAGGACTAACTTAAATATCGTCATTATTTTTATAATGGGGGTCACCTTACTGGTAAATCTTATAGTTAAGTTTATATAGAGATATAATCGAATTTTACTCAAACAGTCGCATGATTCAGATATTGATACTGTCTGAATCAGTTTAAGTGTCAAGACAGAGTTCAAAGTCGATTTTAATAATCGACTTCAAAAAAGTAGATTAGTATCGTAACTTCAAAAAGAACTAAGATAAGAAATATAAAATCCAGATAGCAAATAAAATCGTCTACATTCTGAACAAGTTTAGTTTAGACGTGATCTCATTTCGTCACTACACTTTAAGATTTATGACATAAACTACGAGACGTCTTTGAATTACAAATTATGTTTTATCGCTTCTATGTAGTTTATGTTCAGAATAATGTTGAAAATATTGACTTAGCTTTATTTTTCTCCGTGTGGTGTCGGGTTTACAATAGCAACTCTCTATTTCTTCCGTGGATGTCATCGGAAGCCACTAAAGATACATACATACATATCCTCACGCCTGTATTCCCAAGAGGGGTAGGCAGAGCACATGGATTCAAAAATCCAGTGCCACGTTTAGCAATTTCAGGGTAATCAGATGGCTAAACATAATATTGCAGTGACAGGTTGCTAGCCCATCGCCCACAATACACTAACCCCTTTCCCAGAGTCGACTCTTACGACACCCACGGGAAGAAAAGGGGAGGTGCTATTCTAACCCGGCACCACATCGGAAGCCACTAAAGATAATAGTTTTAAAGGATGATCTTTTTTCAATCTGCTTCAGTCTTCTTATCCATCAATCGAAATCTTATAGATAGCGATCGATACGGACCTATCAACATGGTTTCATGCCGAGTCTTCCAATTGATTTCTGACCAACCGCAGTACCTTGTCACAATGAACGCAATGAAATTTTCCTTTGGAGAGCAATACAATTTCAAAATTTGACTAATATTATAAAGCGGAAGAGTTTGTTTGTTTGTTTGAACGCGCTAATCTCGGGAACTGCTGGTTAGAAATGAAAAAATATTTTTGTGTTGGATAGACCACTTATCGAGGGAGGCTTTAGGTTATATAACATCACGCTGCGACCAATAGGACCGAAGAAACATTGGAGAATTAAAAAAAAAACGGGGAAAATTGGTCACTTTTCCACGCGGAAGGAGTCACGGGCAAAACTAGTAAGTTATATGGGAGGTCAGGAGTCAATTGGTTCCAGTGTCAACAACCAGCCTCTCAATAATTAAGCTAAGCGGACCTGCCAACTGCATCAATTGCAACTAAAATTTGGAAGTCGTTAATAGGAATTTCTGGCTTTTAGTTGAAGTAGTAAAACGGCGTATTAATAATGAAATAAAATAATAATTACAGACATAGTTATTATAAAAAATAAAAAGTAGAAAACTGGATTTATCCCTAAAGGGTTCTCTTCAAGCCAATATTTAAGGATCGCCTTGCGTTTTGTGTCTAATCTACTCCGTTTGAAAATACAGAGATGTCAGCTTTTGTGTATACTAAAGTATTATTATAAAGGTAAAAATCATAATGCTTTACTTTGTTTCGATGCGCGTTATTGCTAAATTATTTTTGTAGGCACTTCACGTGTCGTGGACTTTGACTCAGGACGCAACAGTTTTGTGGCATGCCTTTTTATGCCTTAGGAATCCCAATGAGTTTATTTACTTCAAATTCCTACCTGCAATCTAAATGTTTAACTAAACGGACACAAATCTGACATGCATAAGATTTAAGTAGGATTTTTACGTCTGAAGTTATTTCAAAAAAGGAAAAAAGACGTATGTCGTTCTTGAATAATAATTCCTAAACATTAATATTTGTTGTTTTCCCAGGCATGTATTTATAGCAGGGTTTATTTTTATTCTATTTTCGTATTGAAATGTTCAAACTTTTATGAGCTGGAATTTTAAGTGGACATGCTTCGTTTTACCACGGCAACGTACACATACCTACATAAAAATACAGTTACCGGTTCGTTACAACCAAATATCATAATACAATGTTCTCAATACACCACAATGTCAAAACAGACAAGTTTCATAATGCCTAAAATTCGAAATGACTTAAGCCTAATTCTTAATATGCACAATTCCTGATATCCCTTTAAGTCTAATTGACTTTTTCTTGTGTTTACTAATTTCCAAATCAACCTAATCTCAAAATGACTAAAAACAAAACAAAACTGTCGCAAGATTTAAACGTCAAATTCTCGATATGGAAAGTTTTCATTGACAGGTAAGACAGTATAAATTTAATTATCATCTTACGGGTTTCAGTTTGAAGGTTGAGTTTACGTCGAGTTGATACGTTTGTTAAGGCCTTTAGACAAAATTTTAGGCATTATGAGAAAGTGTGTTTTTGAATTTGGGATGTAATGAAACTAATGCAATTTAACTTTCAGTCGAAATACCAACTATACGTTTTGGATATCGGGTGTAATGTGTAAACGTCAATATAACATTTTGTTCGAATGAAACTTAACGTTTTTGAGTTTTTAGTCATTTTCGAACTAAGGCAATTTGAGATAAAGTCGAAATAGGTTATAGGGTATTATGATATTTGGTTGCAATGAACCGGTAACAAAATACACGACAAACATCACGCCTTTATTTAATAAAAATCTGTATTGTTCTATGACAAGAGACATTGCAAAAATAAATACAAACTATTATAAACTAAAAAATACAATCAACTATCTATAAATAAAAAAGTTTTCCCAAATCGCTGCCAGGCGGCAGGGTGTCCAGAAGACTGGCAGCATTGCCACGCTGAATGGCGATGCCAATCCTCTGGGCAAAGAACGAGCGTGCCCTCTGGTCCCCTGACGTCCTCACGAGCTTGGAATCCAAGCTATAGCATCCATGCTATAGTCCGGAACTATTCGTTTATTTAATTGTATGGTGTAGGCACAGCACACTATTAGCATAATTTTAGATTTTAAAGCATACCTACCTACCTAGTCGCGTCTTACATCATCTAATAATAGAGGGATCCTATTCGCCTTTCTGCACAATATTCACCGCAGCTGTCTTTAAAAATTGTGCAGAATCGTAAATGGGTAAAAACATAACGGCTGAAATGCCGATTACTCCACATAGAGGTGATAATCTAAACCCGATACCAAACTGGCAGTAAGTATAATTATTCCCAAAAAACCAAATGAAGAACGCACTCAACGCGTGTATCCTCCCAAAAAGCGAAACAGCTGTACTTAGATACTTCTCGAGCCACGAGAATGAACGAGAATGAACCGAAGGGATCCTCCTTAAATTTGCGTCGGCTCTGTAGCGGAAAATCCAATGATTTACTGGGCTAAAGTCTTATCATAATCTGGCACGTCCCTCGTATTTCACGCTGAGTTAGTGCGCGGTGGCATCCCACTATTTTGTCTAACTATTTGACTACCTGGGCTAATCAACTGCGGAGTGCCGTGGAAGCTTCGATAGGAAATTATGATTAATTTGATGATTCATTGCGAACTTGGTTGGGATTGGGAGTCGAGAGAAAAAGTTGGGGAGGCTTTGGGTGGGAATTAACATACGATGACAATGTGCAGGGTGTAAGAGACTCCTTATAATTTACATGGGTAAATATTAGAGCAGGAATCTTTAAAATATTTTTTTATCGTTTTAAAAGATAGTAATATATTTAAATACATTTTAATTGTTTTTAAACCATAAAATAATTATGCTAGAAGTGGGTGCGAGGCTTAAAATAGTCACGGCTTTGTGTATGTCATGTTTTGTTTGCATTGGGAACACATGCATAATTGTATGTAGGTATGTGTTTTTTTTTAACTCTAAATGTAACTCTGTTTTTCTTATTCTAAGAAAAAAAAATAGTTGGTCTGTCAAAATTTCAACCATCTAGCTAATGCTATCTACATACACGTATAATTATATTATACATGGTGACAGATGGATGTTAGGAGTGTGTTATGTCACCGACGATGGCCACCAGTGGCTGTGATCGGTAGCCCGTTTACGCTGAGCCTAAGAATTAAATAGCCGGTAACAGTATAGCCTTAAAATTTTATTGTTTTATACTAAAATCTAGATTTAAGGCAGGGGGAAGTCCACTTTTGTACTTTTTTTCAAAAAGAGCTATTTTATTTTGAGTTAGCCCATTACTCTGCCTACCCTATAAGAATAATGCATGTTGTATGTATGTACGTTTACATTATTTTTGTTATGCCAACAGGTTAAGCTAACGGATCATTAATCAAGAACCGCACATACATTATTCAAAAGCCTAAGTGAAAACATCCCATCTTCCTTATTGTTCGCGTCATAAACAAAGATAAATAATTGAAGCTTTCACTAATAGCGCAATTATAAGATCCGGGATAATCGTGGCCACCGTTTATGTAATTAAGGGCGCGCAAAAGCCATCTTGGCTATTGCCAGATGAAATGGATTTAGAATTGTTTATTGGTTGTATTATCACATTGAATGTCCGACGGATAAGGCTTTCGGAACGTTATGGATTGACTAAACCGTTTCGTACGTTATATAGTTACGTGAGCAATTCACGTACCGTACATTTAGCACAATTGTACCACTGCTTTTAGCTCGATAAGGAAGGAATTTTCGGAAACCGAACAAGGTTAGGAAATGCCAACTGAAACTGTCACAATTTTCACACATTGGCATTAAAAAAATGTAATTGCATACTAAATTGACTTATAATTTGACGTTTTAACCCCCCGCGTCCTGGCATTTGCGGTTTCAGGAGAGATTTTACCACTTCAGTCCTTTCGAGACCACGGAGGTTGCGACGCGTTCGAAACGTCGATTGAAAAGTAAATTTTTAAGGGAACATTGAAACTAAGTCTTCAATAGAAAAGTAAGTCATCCTTAGGCTCAATTCACACCAGAAGAGCGGCGAAGGGCGGCGTAGCGGAGCGCAGTTTCAGTGTCAGAAATTTTCATTTTATTTTCAACTTTATTTTCATTACAATAAGACTTATTATCGCATAAGAAACTCTAACGATGCGCGCGGATGCCCGCGGATCCGCGGGAATTCCAGCGCATTCCATAAACAAAGCCGTGCGACTGCGCGAGCTGTCGCGGGAATGCCCGAGGATGCTCGAGTAGTCGCGACGGCCGCTGTCAATATGTCAATATGTAAATTCCAGCGACTTCCTACGCATTCCAGCGGCTTCTCGATCAGTCGCAGGAATCCTCGCGCATTCTCCACGGAGCGGGTCGCTGCGCTTCGCCGCCTTTCGCCGCTCTTCTGGTGTGAATTGAGCCTTAATTGACATAATAGACCACCCTACGCGCAAAATATACAGATCAACTTGATTTTAACCCATTCTTGGTCACTGTGCCAATTTGGGAACACTTAAAATTAAGGGAAAAATTTAAATTGTTGACGCTAAATGTAATATGATTGGGTACAGTTTTATAATAATAAATAAATCTCCACCTTGTCGACAATAACGTCGCTCCAAACTCTACCGAAAAGGTGAGAAAACTCGCAAAAATGCCTAAAAAAAAAAATTTTTTTTTTCTCATTTCCTAATTCCTTGTATCCTCTTTAATTATAAAATCAACAAATTTTTGATGAATCTCTGCTAGTTTCATTTTGACCATTAATGGGTTAAAATTGCAAGCTACAAACTCTAAACGTCTCCGTTTATAATTTTTCGATGCATTATGCATAAAAATAAACGCATTTGAATGTCAAACACTGCTCCGCTTCGATCATCAAAATAGGTTCTGTAAACTCTTTCATCTAACATTATTTTTCGTTTAACAATTTGTACATTATTATTCAAACCGCTCAACGATTCTAAATTCAACAATTCAAAAGCTGACTTTACTCATCGTTTTCTTAAAGCTTGAATAAAATAAATGTTATCTTTTCTTTGTTAGTTATAAAAGAGTTATTCCACCGAGTTTCGCAAAGAATTACAATAATAAGTTTGAATCTGTGTTTAATATCTTGGGTAAACTTCGTTTCGACCCTCATCTTACAATACGTTTTTGGAAATTTCACTAAGAATCGGATGGACTTACCTTCTTTTTGGTATGCGCTGAATTTAAATAAAATACCATAACGATCAATTCAACTAGGTAATTCATGATTATTAAAATATTTGATGAGACTAATTTCAATTAAAATATCCACTGTGAGTTAAGTAATTATGTAAATGTTACCGGAAATGTATGAAATCAAGGAATTGTATACAAATCCTAGGAAATGTGTACAATTCCGATACTATTTAGGAAATGTATAAAATATTGTTTGAAAAACTAGATATCCTAGGAAATGTATAAATTTCCTCGGAATTGTATACAATTCCAATATCGTATTAAGAAATGTATAAACCTTTTTTTTAGGTTGGGAAATGCATTTACGCACTATCCCTGAGTCGTTTCCGCATCGCGGCGACAACCCAGGCGGTGTGTGGGACTCAGAGTGGTGAGGAATACCCACTAAAACCCAACCGCCCTCGTTGCCGTTAATGCGGGTGTCCCAGGGAGATGCGGGTGTCCCAGGGAAATGTGGGTGTCCCAGGGATGGATATGTATAAATCTAACCTAACCTAACCTAAATAAAATCGCTGTTACATAAGCGCGATGCGTGGTTAGGCAGCCATTTTTGAACATTTCCGATTGCGATTTAGGAAATGTATAGATTACCTAGGAAATGTGTAATGTGTAATTTATTTCACACATTTCCGTGCGATTTTACGAATTACATACATTTCCTAGGAATTGTATACAATGACGGATTACATACATTTCCGTTAACATAGATACTAATTAATAGCATAATATTTTTATTGAAATTTCTTAAACTAAAACGCTAAATTATCTAATTAATTATGAAATTTTAAAGGCAACTTAGTAAAACAACGGTTCAATCAGTCGCGGGCATTGCCAGTAAAAAAATAGCCACATTTTAGCTAAAATGTAATATTTTCGAACGCTTGGAAATTTAACGTTCGTGGATTAAGATTGAGTTACCTACTTACCATAATAAGGTCGCCATTTTATGAGTTTTTCTTCTAGCGGAGGGCATTGGGGTGCCCGGCTCAATTCGATAAATATTGCCTAGAGACAACCGCGTCGAACTTTTGACAAAATTATGGGCGTGAAACTTGGTTATCACATCTACTATAGTAGCACGCTAATTGTTAATACCAAGAAACATTTATTTTATTTTTTATTTTTTATTGTAAACATGTAAGAAAGAGAGTACTGATACTCCTGACGTTTTAAATGTGCTAACGTAACCTAACGTAACGTTTCCTGTGTTGTCAAGATAGAATATCATCTCTCCATTTCTTCCCTGGATGTCGTAAGAGGCGACTAAGGAAATAGGGTTAGATATGCTTTTGGCTACAGGCTAACTAGCTGTCTCTATGATACCTATTACTCTGTTTTTCAACTTAAAATTATGCTAGAAACGGCTGCAAAACGTGGTTCTCATTTGGGAACATATGCCTAATTGTATGTTGTTGAAGTATACTGAATCCAAGCTTGATGATTATAAAAATCTATACTAATCTGTTGTACAGTTACATCACCATGTTTATTGTATCTTCTCTTTTTGTCGGTCTCAATAATTTCGTTTCCTTTCTGCCTCTCTAAGGTTGGCTGTAAGAGATCCCTTAAGGGATAAGTCCGCCTTTGTACTTACTTCGCCATTTCATTTGTATTCAATTTTTGTTTTTTGTATTTTGTGTTTTTTCCTTTTGTACAATAAAGTGTTTACTTACTTACTTACTTACTTACTAATATTATAAAGCTGAAGAGTTTGTTTGTTTGTTTGTTTGTTTGTTTGTTTGTTTGTTTGTTTGTTTGTTTGTTTGAACGCGCTAATCTCAGGAACTACTGGTTCGAATTGAAAAATTATTTTTGTGTTGGATAGACCATTTATCGGATAGGCTTTAGGCTATAACATCACGCTGTGACTAATAGGAGCGAAGAAACATAGGAAAATGTGGAAAAAACGGGGGAAATTAGTCACTATTCCACGCGGACGGAGTCGCGGGCACAGCTAGTGTGTGATATAATATCATATAATATAATTCAGAAGACCTTGCTGCTGTTATGAAAGTTGTTGCGACAATTTCAGGTTTAAGTACTTAAAATAAAATACCTACCCATGGATTCCCCATTATTGTATTTTTAAAGTAAGCAATAATCGACAGTGACACCATGTGGTACCTTTTAGCATTTTGGTTCGGAACAAGAATCTTGACTAAAATCTCGACCAAGTTTACTGATCGAACTATTTGGATATCTATTTAATATCGAAGTTCAAGCGTCATGCTTGATAATAATTCAGCTCGCAGCACTGGGGGCGACATTTAAATTGGAATTCCACTCTGCCCACTTAGCTTTGAGGCTAGTTTTCTATACATCTTAGTATTCGAATCATGTCTTGTTATTTTAATACATTTAAGAAAAAACCGCTGTTGCTTAGAGGTTTGACCTCTCAATCATTTGGATTTCAGATCTTTTCGAAGTTTATGGGGAAATCTAATTAGGCATTTACCGTAAGATTCCTTAAGCAATAGAACCGAGTTTGTACTACAGTCCGTACCCTCTCACAGTCAGATGAGGGCTATTCCCAGAAAAAGGATGTATTTAGGCTGATTATTAATAAGACAAGTAAATCGATGGTCACTACAAGTTATCACGAATCGTAAATGTTTTTGTATATATGTGGTATACTCGTTGAAAATGACTGATTGACTATTTCTGCTCGTTTTTTTTGATCATGTCATACCACGTCTTATACTCGCTGGGGTAGGCAGACCTTTAGGCTCAATTCACACCAGAAGAGCAGCGCAGCGCGGCGTAGCGGAGCGAAGTTTCAGTGTCATGAGAATTTCAACTTTATTTTCATTACAATAACACTTATTATCGCATGAGAAACCCTAACTATGCGCGCGGATGCCCGCGGATCCGCGGGAATTCCAGCGCATTCCATAAACAAAGCCGTGCGACTGCGCGAGCTGTCGCGGGAATGCCCGAGTATGCTCGAGTAGTCGCGACGGCCGCTGTCAATACATATGTCAATATGTAAATAATTATGTAAATTCCAGCGACTTCCTACGCATTCCAGCGGCTTCTCGAGCAGTCGCAGGAATCCTCGCGCATTCTCCACGGAGAGGGTCGCTGCGCTACGCCGCGCTGCGCTGCTCTTCTGGTGTGAATTGAGCCTTATTCTATTCTACTACCTACGAATTTTCCAAAATAAAAATAGATTTTTCAATTAAGTACCTACCTACACTAAAATTGCAGAAATGTAACTTTCATTATTATTTTTGTACGGGGCATCCATCAAACATTTTAGAGGACCTTTTCACCTTGTTTGATGGGATCCGTAAACGCGAAACCCGTATTAAAATCTAGTGTGCCATAACTCTCATATTCACGGGGAGCTGAAGGATTTAAGTACCCGTAGCTTTGCCACGTACAAATAAAACACGACGTCAAAATATAAAGATAAGTCAGACAATGCAAATGAACCTTCTCGTCATAAAAAGTTACGTCATACAAAAACAAGTTTACCAGCTAACTGGAGCGGACCCTTAAAATCCCCTCTCCGAGGCAAAATGAAAATGGCAACACTTGAAAGCGGGGAGAAAAATGAAAAGATTGATCACTACTGGCAAGAAAAACGATCGTGGATCGAGGACCAAAATAAATGCACCTGCGTTAAGGGGTAGCTAAAATAATATATTTTTTTACGTAAAAAATGTTTTATTATACATACCTACATACATTACGCCTGTATTAACAAAGGGGGTAGGCAGAGCACACCAGATTTTACGTAGACAACACGCACGTTACTATCATAAAAATCTAAGTTTAAACGTAGATTAAATAAGTTTATTTATAACAGTGACGAGTTGCTAGCCTATGGCCTAAAAAATACCCAGATCTATATTCTTAATCACCTCTTACGTCCATGGATGTAATGGAGAGGTGTTATTCTAAACTCACGGCTAATAATAAATAAAACATGGCTAATTAATACACTAAATTTCGTATCCCAATGGTAAAGTTCGCATCTCCTTTTTTTAGAGCATTCAATTGTAGCGGTTTAAAACCAAACTGCCCCCTCTGTCCAAAACACAGTTATGGCGATGGTATTCTGCCGTCAGCCAAGGTGATGTATCTTCAGGATATATGACTGTACTTTTTGTAAAAGTTTACAACTTCACGCGTGAGATTTACGGTGGAAAGGCTCACTTACAAATTAGCCCGCTCGTTTTGAAATAAATTCCAGGTGGAAACGGCGTATAATTTTTACTGAGCCACGCTTTTTGGCTCTGTCAAGGAGCCACCGAATTTGCGGAGTGCTACGGAAAAATACCTTTTTGTTGAAACTCGATTTGAAATTCTGTAGAAGAAAATGCTCGGACGGCAAGCTGTTTGAATTGCATTAGGGGGATGTTACGAAATGAATTGGCAGTGCATAAATCTATATTCTTAACTAGTTGTGCCTTCGGCTTCGTCTGTGTGGAATAGTTATTTTGGGCATCACCTTTTTTTCGCAATAAAAGGTAGCCTATGTCCTTTCTAAGGGTCTAAAGATTGTCTGTGCCAAATTTCATCAAAATCGGTTGAGAGGTTTAAGCGAGAAAGCGCAACAGACAGACAGAGTACAGACAGTAGATAGTAGGAATGCTGCTCGGTTATCATCGGCAATCATCGGAATTTTGAATTTAATTTAATATCCCAATAGTTCCATGAAGTAGCTTATCGATACTAATATAAAGCTGAAGAGTTTATTTTTTTGTTTGAACGCGCTAATCTCAGGAACTACTGGTTCGATTTGAAAAAATATTTTTGTGTTGGATAGACCATTTATTAAGGAAGGCTTTAGGCTATATAACATCACGCTGCAACTAATAGGAGCGAAGAAACACTGGAAAATGTGGAAAAAATGAGGGAAATTGCCAAAAGTCACTATTCCATCTACACACCTATCTAACACTTTGAACGCGCTAATCTCAGGAACTACTGGTTCAAATTGAAAAATTATTTTTGTGTTGTATAGACCATTTATCGAGGATGGCTTTAGCTTAGGCTATATAACATCACGCTGCGACTGATAGGAGCGAAGAGATATTGGAAAATGTGGAAAAAACGGGGGAAATTTGTCACTATTCATGTAAGTGTAACAATAATTATCCTCTATTTTAAATTCCGTTGGTCTCCGTTGACATTCGAGCGGCATTACGAAAATAGATCCACTGTATCCCAGTCACAACCGCGTTGATACAATCTTGAGGGATAAATTGAACCCTATTGGCTATACGTTTCAGTTCTAGATCTAAATCCTTAATATTATCTTGGATGGAAAACTACGTGTTATTGCAATCAATCTTATACAGATTTATGGATCAAAACCCAATTAAAACTCCATGTCTTACGCGGATGTCGTAAAAGGTGATTAAGGAAATTATGTTAAGGTATACTTTTAGGTGACATGGCTAGCAACCTGTCGCTATCATACCTCGTCCATCTGATTTATCTGAAATTATGCTTCAAGTGGATAAACGTGAAGTATTCATTGTTTTGTCTACGTAACGTTTTGTGTGTACTGCCCATTCAGGAAAACTAGCAACCTGTTACCTCGCCCATCCGTTTTTGAACCTAAAATTATGTTTGAAGTGGCTACGAACAGTCAGTGTTTTGTAGCATTTTGGAATGTATGTATCATGAACGTGATCTTTGTAAGATTTGCAACGTCATCATGAAGAACGGACAAAACACTGTCTTATTTTTATCCTATCCTTAGGGCTCGTACTCATTTACGACTCGACGGTAAACAAGCGCCTATGTGTACTTAACTTTATCTTTGTGCAAATTTCGTACTCTGTTGAACGCGAAAGCGTTTCCCATAAAACTCAATTTGCGTTATTTCTCGCATGTTCTTATGAATTACGGATGAAACGGAATTCATGCATCACTTTATGATTATTACTCGGGTTCTAGAAAATGTTCATTCAGATATGTGTTGCGTATTATTTTAATTGGACAGATGCGTAATCCGCGAGTGTGCTAAATAAATGGGTCATACTCAAATATTTTACATCGTGCGTGTAATTGTGGCAAGAAATATTAATTGTATTTTTAATACGCCTCCCCATCTACTAGACCGTTCAAACAAAGTATAAGATTGGGTATACTAAGTCAAACATCTTGTGTCATAATATGTCACATGAGAGACCACCTGTATAATATAGGTTGTCTCTTTTGTGGAGAGAGTGAGCTAGGGAAGCTTACTAAATACATTAGATTTTTCGTACTACAATTTTTTGGCTATTATACCTACCCTTAACGTTTGTCATGTCTACAGAAGAGACACAAAGTAACATTGTACGGCTCAAAATTAGAATTAGATAGATTTCAAACAGGTGTAAAGAAAATCAAGGGTAGGTACTTATTAGTTACAGCTCAGAAAAGACAACTTGACTTGATTTTTAAAGTCTAACAATTAAAACCTTAAACTGAAGATTTTTTGGATTAATCTGTGGAGTAATCATCATCATCATCATCAACAGCCTATATACGTCCCACTGCAGGGCACAGGCCTCCTCTCCGTACGAGAGGGCTTGGGCTATAGTTCCCACGCGGGCCCAGTGCGGATTGGGAACTTCACACACAGCGTTGAATTACTTCGTCGCTGTGTGTAGGTTTCCTCAGGATGTTTTCCTTCACCGAATAGCTCGTGATAAATATCAAATTCGATATCGCACATAAATTCCGAAAAATTCAGAGGTGCAAGCCCGGGGTTTAACCCACGACCCTCTGCTTGAGAGGCCACAGTTCGAACCGCTGGGCTACCACGGCTTTTTGTGGAGTAATATTAATTTCTAATTTTATCAATATTTTAAAATAATTGAGTACCTATACTTAATTAAGATGTTGTTTGTTTCTGACTTTCGTTGACTTCATACTCAAAAGTGGTTGTAGTAGTTTTCCCAAATGGGGTAATCAGAGCACACGAAGCGCTAAAAGACAAATCCATGATTTAATAGCCACTTCAAGCATCTTTTTTAAGTTTTAAGAAGTTGCGACAGGTCGCTAGCCTGTCGCCTAAAATATATCTTAACCTTAGTTGCCTCTTGCGACATCCACCTAAGATTTGGAGAGGTAAATCCGCCACCAGAAGGCAACTCGGTATTTTTGTCTGATGTTAGTTAGTTCAGCCACGACTCGGTGAGGCAATTTCCGGTGTGTCATAACTCCGCAGCTGCCTCAGATCTACTTCCTGTAGCACAAGAAGTCACAGTTACTTTGATAAGGTTTCATCTATGCTACATAAAACTACGAGCCGTGGTAGCCTAGCGGTTCGACCTGTGGCCTCTCAAGCAGAGGGTCGTGGGTTCAAACCCCGGGCTCGCACCTCTGAATTTTTCGGAATTTATGTGCGATATCGAATTTGATATTTACCACGAGCTATTCGGTGAAGGAAAACATCGTGAGGAAACCTGCACACAGCGACGAAGTAATTCAACGTTGTGTGTGAAGTTCCCAATCCGCACTGGGCCCGCGTGGGAACTATAGTCCAAGCCCTCTCATACTGAGAGGAGGAATGTGCCCTGCAGTGGGACGTATATAGGCTGGATGATGATGATGACATAAAACTACCGTTAAGAGGATAGGAGTCGCACCACTTCTCCATACAAACGTAGTCCCCTGTTTTCTCCGTGAATAAAGACATTAGAGCAAATTTTTTTTTTAATTATATTTGTATCTGTTGTGGCTATGCCCCTACGATTTGCTTTTATCGATATTTAAATAAAAAAAAAATAAAAAAAAACGATAAAAGCAAATAGCCACAACAGATACAAATTTAATGAAAAAATTTTTTTTGCTCTTATGTTCACGGAGAAAACAGGGGACTACGTTTGTATGGAGAAGTGGCGCGACTCCTATCCTCTTGTCACTCATAGCGAAATAAAATTGAGTTTCTCTTTTTATATCGAGACTAGCTTGCCATGTTTTGGGCTAATTCATGAGTTATTGTTGGAGGCAGAGCGCCTATCCTATTACGCTGACTCTTGCATCAAACTTGGCAAGGTTTTAACCTTTTGACCGCCAAAGACGCCATATCACGTCATCGCAAGTCAGTGCCCGTGACGCCACGACGTTATATGGCGCGTCGAAGTTATTGCGAAAGAACTATGAAATAGAAAACGCTTCAACATTTTTCTAGGTTAACTTTATTTATAGGTAGTGTAAGTTATTTAATACCTAATTTAAATAAAATAATACAGCACCATTCGAAAAAAAACAAGCATTATC
>BHDV01030620.1:178499-188662 GCA_005406045.1 Adoxophyes honmai
CAGTAGTTACGGCGTGAAAGCGGAACAAACAAACAAACTCACTTTCTGACTTATAATATTAGTAAGGATAAGGATTAGTAAGGATAAGGATAGTAAGGATCACGAGTATTTTATGACTTATGATAAAATTTGCCCTTGTGGCCCATTTCATAAAGTCCACCCGTATATTACTGCTTTTACTATACAGCTGTTGCATAAACAACTGTTTTATGCACACGTGTGTAAGTTGCGAAGATCACGTTGCAAAAATAAAGTCGTTAACTATTTGTCATCTTTAAACATAATTTATTACACGTTTGACCTTTAAATCCAGTAGTTTTAGTACCAATAAAATCTAAAATCGTATGCAGCCACACCAGTATCAAACGTAATTGGATATATCGTAAAACTTTTTAGAAATGTGCACTTATTCTCTCCACGCTTTTTGATTGTTTTCGTTCATCACGTATCCAAGCCGCACAAAACTTTTATAACCGCTGGCGTGTCGATGGCTAGCAAATCTTTCAGAGTCAGTTTCATTAAAATTTCAGGCCGCTCCTTCACAAAAGAGTACTGACTCCCATCATATTTTTAATCTTCTAGCTGAACAATGAAGATAGCTTCAGTGCACAGCGAAAGTGCTTTTACATTACACGACTCGGGAAACTTCATGAGCCACAGACTATTTCCATCACCAAGAAATCTGCCGTCAAAAGTCCAGAGTCGAAAAATAACATCGGCATCTATATTGTCTTTGACGGGAGTGCTTTATGACTGAACGTACACTAACTTATGTCGGCATCAAGCTGAGGATTACTCTTCTATATTGCTCTGAGAAAATATTTCTTATTTATAAAATGCGGTTTTTTACGTCACTTTAACGAGGTGACAAATGTTTGTAGTCAAATTAGGGAATGTCTTTTTAACACGTTTATTTTGTGCTACGCTTGTAAGCAAATGGGTGGTAATATGAAAGCGAGGAGGTTTTCAACGAATTGTAGCTTTTTGCTACTGTAATTCAAGTATGTTATGCTGTTTAATTAAATCCTTGATGCCTCTCATAGCCCTCGATGAACATAACATTGTATGAAAATGATTATTGGCTTCCCGAATGGGGTAGGCAGAGCATTCGAAACGCTGCATAACCAGGACCTGATTATTTGAAGTTTCGTAGCCACACCTAGCATATTTTCAGGTTATAAGTTAAGAGTTACAATAGTGACAGGTTGCTAGATAACGACCTAAAATATACCTTAACCTATTAATCGGCTTTTACGACATCCACGACGAAATAAATGGAGTGATGCTATTCTAAACCCGAAACCACACGATGTGATAATGTCTACGTATTGAATAAATATTTTTCTTGTCATGAGTATCAAAGTGTAAATGTGATTGTTTTTGTTGCAGGGTGCCATCAAGGAGATTAGAATCTACACAAACGTCCGAGAACCTGGCAATGTTCACAGTTCAAAAATATGTTCCGTAAGTAAGAAGGTTTTTTTAATAGCCGTTAATTAATGTCCCACTGTTTTCCGGGCAAAGGCCTACCATTCTTTATACCACAAAGTGTCTTGTGTATTCCGTCCATTCAGGCTGAAAAGCGTTTAGGTCAAGCCATCTAGAGTAAAAAGTTGGTCACAGAAAATTAATCCCATATAAAGTTTTCCCGTAGATTCATACTAATAATTTATTCAGCTACTTTTGGTGCTTTTTAGAAATAGCGGGTATAGTGATAGTAATATTTTTCATTCCTCGATTTTACACATTTTAGACTCAACTGCTAAAATATCACTATCGATTTTAGTGTCATAGGTCGTGGCCTTTAGATTTCACAATATAATGGAATGAAGACTCAGATTTGTGACCCACTCACGTTATATGAAAATTGTCCGAGTGCGAGCCGTTCTCGCGAAGGGATCCTAGGGGTTTGTATTGACTAGGTATATCAGTGCCTACTTGTTACTAATTATTAATATCGAGAAAAATAGGCCAGAAATGGCGTTGTTTTTTGTATGATAGTGCCCGCAAATATTTATTTTTGTTTGTAGATTTGTTGCTATAGGGGCAACAGAAATATTTATCTAACTTGTGAAAATTTCAACAATCCAGCTATTGATTTTTGACATAAAATAGCCTGGTGGCGGACAGACAGACGGATAGACAGATGGACAGACGGGACGCCTTAGTAATAGGTCCCGTTTTACCCTTTGGGTACGGAGCTCGAAAAATTAAAATCATCACGGGACACGTCTCATTTTCCAATATAATCGATAGTGCTTTTAATTCTGAGGTGATCCATACAAAGAATAATAATGTAAAATCGATTATTGTACCATGTTTACCCTTGCAAATTTTATGATCCAGTTGCAGTGATTATTTCAGATATGTTGTAACTTAATTGTTGTGTTTCAGGGGGAATTTAGTTTACCTGACATTGTATGTATGTTTTTGATAAATCATGCCTTACGCGTCTATGTTCGCTTACCTTATCTTAACAGTGCCATTCCCATGATGATTTATTTAAAATTATGTGTATGAAAAATTTCACTATCACAAGTTAGTGACCTCTAGCATCAAAATCCTTTACACTGTAAAGTAATGGTCACTTTAAATTCATGGAAATGGTACAGGCACCGATTTATTATTTATATATACTATCTATGTCTATCAAGGTTGGTTATAGCACTGCATAGTGATAAAGTTACACACAAACGTGATAAATCTTTCGAAACAAAACTTTCCCTATTCGCTATTCTGCACAATTTTCATTGACAGCTATGTAGAATATTGCGCAGAATCAATAATGGCAGAAGTGGAGGATAATCTGTTTTTATTAATACATATAATCACTATCGTATTCAAGGTTGGATTCAGGCTCTCAGAAAACTATTGTCTATGGAATTAGAAAAAGTATTATTTATTGATTTTAATTGTTTTTATGCGAGTTGAGATAAGTTTTTAATTTGAAGAGAATTTCTCCACGTTTTGGACGTCAACCATCTAAAGTCCGCCTAAAAATAGTAGAAGTCAAATGTTTAAAAATACTACTTTTTGACGCAAATTATTACTCAAGTAAATGGACAAAGGACTTTTTTCACAGTTTTTACCAAATAGTCGATTAAAAGCACAATGTGCTACACATTGTGTAGTTAATAGTACAGATACAGTTATAAGTAAACAAAATCCAACCTTGAACATTTTTAAAAACAATAATAAAAAATGATGTCAATAATTAGATACTGTTTGTGCGTAACTCGATCATTTTTCGAGCACTATGTGTATGTCCGCCTGTGTATTAATAATTCAATGTTTCTTCCATAGAAATTTGCTGGGGAATCTTCTGTAAGTGTTTGTCTTGGTTTTCTCTTGTTTCTTAAAACTAACTTTAGACAGAAAAAAAAATATTAAAAAATAAACAACTTGTATCGATTATAAATTCATTTTGAGACTTAATTAGAATTCTAATAGTTAAATGTATCTTCCATAGGATGGTGAAGTAGAGGAGGATTTTTACGTAAGTTTTTCTTTTGTTATTCTAGAAAACCTAGAAGAGAAAATGTTAGTCGTAGACTGTTTTGACAGTTGTTAAATTGCAGTTTGCATGTCATTTTACAAATAAGGTACCAGTAAATGAAGTAATTTTAACTAGATTCGTTATAAAAACTGATTTACGTATAATAATTCCATCTATCAATCTATTATAATTATTGTAGCACCATTATCAAATTTAAAATCTAAAATCGCAAAAAAAATACATCGACGTCGTAGATTTTCAGTTCTGAATAACGAACGTATATTGTTCGCCTTTTGGAATACAGGATGGTGATTACGTATGTATGTATGTACCATCGAACCAATTGATTACTGACCCACCATAGAACCTATTCACAGTGAACGTCATAGTGACATTGCATTGATTGACAAAGGAAATGTTTATGACGTTTACTGTAACAACGTTCTGCGGTGGGTCTGGAATCAGTTGGTTCGATAGTACACTTAGTCGATTATATATTTAGAGCTCATTTTAATCGAGTTTCAGTGTGCTAATGCCTGTAATTGTCTATCGTAGGATGACGCTACAACTGAAGGGACTGATGTAAGTTTAGTATTTAAACTTTATTACATTTATAGTTTGTACTCTTTGTACTCATACGAAATACCTACGTCGCAATCTTGGAAACCGATTGCAGAAATTTTCAAAAGACAAAAAATAAGTAAATTTTAATTCCTTAACAATTGCTTGGCAAATAATTAGATATTTCGATATTTGAGACGAAATAAATTCCTCGAATGAAATAAAATAAAATTATCTTTTTTAAAACATACCTACTAATGTTATATCAAAATTTTACATACCTACATTAAAAAATAATCAATTGTACTCAATAAAAAATAATTAACTGACTCATTCAAAACAATTCTACTTTTAGGACTCTCCACACGCCGAATCTCTTGTTCGAGTAAGTGGAGACTAAAATTTTCTAATTGGCTACTTTTTTCCAATCGGCATTATTAATTGGCTTAATTTTAATTAATTAAATTAATTCGCTTACTACTGTGACAACCTGTCTTACACAGGGTAATTTTACGTATTTATATGTATATCTGCTTTGTTCTGCTTCTGAGATGTTGTGCCATTAATAACAATGTGACTAAATATTTTGTTATAATTAATTATCTTTGGTATTTTAAGGAGGCAAAATGGGATTTTTTTCTAAATTGAATGACTACTGTTAAAAACATTTTCCTCTTTGAAATGGCTTAAGATGTTTTATAAGCTTACTTTAAAGTCCGAGTCTTATTACACTTTATTACTTTACTCACGTTTTTGCAGTTTGGAGATCTTTCCTCCAGTGATGTGCCTCTTCCAAAATCAGGTAAATTACAACTTTTTTTATTATTTCTGTCGTCAACTTTTTTTTTACTGAATTAAAAATAATAAGCAGAATAGATAATTTTAAACGGTTTTAAATAATTATCATTCAAAATCGCACTTTTTTCAGATTTTGATGATCCTCCTACAAAGGGTGAAAAGGGGGACAAAGTAAGTATTGTAATGAAATACTCACATAATTATACCGGATCTAAGTAATTCTAGCGGAGATTAATTTCACCAGGGAGATCCAGGAAAATATGTGACTGGTCCAGAAGGTCCTCAGGGAATACCAGGGGCAATCGGTTTACCAGGATCAAAAGGAGATAAAGGAAGTATCGGTGTAAGTATAAAAGATTACCACGTTAAGCATGGACATATTTGACTGAAATATCTCTTTCTCTTTATGGATGAAGATCCATTTTCATCAATCTCTTCGTAAAGTCTCGTCAGTTCCGGGTACACCAGACCTGATCTTTTTCAAAAACGTTCCCAATTTGGTCACTGCATATCCGTCTGGGCCTTCCTGTTCGAATGCACCCAATCACACTCCACATAAATTTGTAAATCTTCTTGCATTCATCTTCTTTACGTGACTGAACGAACTAAGCATACGTTTTTTTGTCCTAGTCAGAATAATCCACTTCCATACCAGCTTGTTCTCTTATCGCTTCATTCCTTCTTCGATTTTTCAATACCACACCTTCCAAACATCTCAAAGATTCATTTTTACAGCATTTTTTTCTACTTTTATGCTTATTTTATGGCTGAAATGTGATTCAGTATTGCTTTTTGGCAACATCATTTTTTTTTATGTATTAGAATGGTAGCCTAGCAATTTTTATGTATTGTGGCCTCTTATGCAGAGTGTCGCGGGCGTGGGTTTGAATCCCACGCTCGAATCTCTGAAATTTTCGGAATTTGTGTGCAATATCAAATTTGATATCTACTACGACCTATATTGTGAAGGAAAACGTCGTAAAGAAACTTGCACACACCGAAGAAGTAATTGAAGGTTGCGTTTAAAACTTCTAATCTCCACTGGGAACTGGCTCCACTGACCCGTGTGGGAGATCCTGCCCAAACCATTTCATAGCAAGAATAAATAGAGAATAGAGAGAGAATACATTTATAATTTGAACGAGTTGTCCTATTTTTCCAGACTTGTTCATGCTCTGAAGATACCATCTCAAGTTTATTGAGAAAAATGCCTGAAATGAGAGGGCCTAAGGGGGAAACCGGATCACAAGGTGACATGGGTGACCGTGGCCCCCAAGGTTTGACGGTAATTATTATTTTCAAAAACTAACTATTTTCACAGTTTTTATTTTTAACTTGAATGTCTTTAATTTAATCACGACTTTGCATGAAACTTTGACATGTTTAATATTGTAATTTCTTTATTATATCCGTTTTAAAGATCTAACATAAATTCAAAAAATACTGTAACCGTATTGTTTGTATTGGTTTAATCACTTATAATAAATTTGATTAAAACTCATTTTCCAAAAACTCTAAAACAAAACAATCTCTTAAAATAATTTATTTTCTTTACTTAGGGATCACCAGGGCATACTGGTGAAAAGGGTGCCTTGGGAGACAAGGGAGACATGGGTCCAAAGGGTGAGGCTGGACGAAACGGTGACACTGGGCCTAAAGGTGAACCTGGTAAAGATGGCAATCCCGGTCCACCGGGCTTACAGGGTCCCGTGGGACCCCCTGGGCCACCAGGACCCGTTACGAAGGTGAGTATTTATTGCGAACATCTGTTGATTTGAGTCAAATGAAATAAGTTGCGTGTAGTTGGTGTAGGTTTTGAGAGTAGACCTAATAAACTAATTATTATCCACTACTGTAGCTCCGTTCATGGTATTTACTATTTTATTTAAATTTTTTATTAGCCTCTTAGTGAGATTTACCACAATAGGCTTAAATATTATTTGTAGGTTTAAAACATCAAAAACTACTTGTCGATTATAACTAATTTATAAACCGGGATTATTTAAAAATAAAAGCTTGAGCAAGTACTTGCAGCAAAAATATTGTTATTATCATAAAAATATCACATTTAGTGTCAGAACACTTTTTGACAGGAAGCAGAGGGGACAAAAGAAGTGCCTATGCCAGGTGAAAAAGGTGATTTAGGTCCGACTGGACCACCGGGTCCTCCGGGCCCTATAGGGCCCAATGCAGAAAAAGGACAAAAAGGGGAAGATGGCGTCAAAGGAGATAAAGGTGATCAGGTAACATACGGAAAATATAAACCAATGAAAGTTGACTAATAAAATTTAATAAAATGTCCTTTACCACTAGTGTCTGACCGAAGCTTCGGCTTCGGGTTCGGCCACCTACGGCCAAAAAAAACACCTTCAGCTTCGCCAAAATTTGGCTGAAGCCGAAGGTTTGCAAGTTGTGGTTTGCAATTGAACGAACGATGCCAGAGCAAAACGGATAGGGCGCTGCGCTTAACAAAGCAGCGTTTCGCCGGCCCAATCGCATTGCTTGCAGTCAGTAAGCAAAACAAATCGAGCCAAATTTGAAAGTGCGCCCCAAAATCTGGCTTGGCGATTTTGAAGTATTCACTAGTTTTGTTTATTGCTTTTAAAAGTCGAAGGGGGCTCTGTTATATAAATTACTGACAACACATAACATAACAACATTGTCACACTTGATTTAGAAGCGAAAACTGCACATAATTTACTTCTGTTTTTTTAACTATTAACAAATTTTCGTATTTCTTAGGGTCAGCCGAAGGTTTTGATGAAAACCGATTAGTCGGCTTTGGCCAAAATTGTGCCTTTGGTCAGACACTATTTACCACCAATGATTTTCTATTGTTTTTTTTTCTTGTTTAAAAACGTGATTGAAATAATATTGTAGGGTATCAAAGGGTCAATCGGGTTGAGAGGTGAAACAGGTGAAAGAGGATCGGATGGAGAAAATGGAATCCCTGGCAATCCAGGAACACACGGCCGACCGGGAGAAAAAGGACCGAAAGGTAGCTGATTAAAGTAGTAATTTTAATCTTGTTTTACTCTACTGCTGCTTGAACTTGATTTTTTATGTATTTATCAGCTTTATACTAAGTAGTTTGTAAGTTGGTCAATATCCCGAAACTCGACACATTGTTCAGACATATTTTCTCTTTGTAATAATTTTGTCTTAAAAATAATCCAAATAGCGGTAATAAGTAGAACTTTGGTTTTAGGTTTGTTTTTTTAAACAGTTTTTGGAGATAGTCTATAGGTTTGGGGTATTTTGAACACTGTCTTTAACGATAAAAAATATTGTTCACAAAAAAGTAAGCCTTTTCTTTTTTCACATCTGACAAGTCAAAAATATCTTTAAAAAAAAAATTCTTGGAGCATCACAAAACTGACGCAAAAAAAAAGTGGGAAAAATTAACGAAGTTTGATCAGAAAAGGGTATACACAGGCATTTGAAAATATCCTTACTGTTACAGGTGATATGGGTGAAAAAGGAATGACGGGTTCTGATGGAAAGCCAGCTAAATGGTCTTCTCTTATAGATGGAACCATGGAACCAGAAGAACGTAAGAAAGTTGTTTTTACAACACAGTCTTTACTCTAACTAAACGGAGAAACGAAATTATGTATCAAATCACATAATTATTTATTTTTTATTTCAGGAAAAAAAGTGACCGAACTACTACAAGGTATAAAAGGACAAAAAGGGAATCAAGGAGAAAAGGTAATAAAAATAATTAAAATCGATAAAAATTGCTCAACACTTAGCTTTTAACGTCAATAAAATAATTATTTTCAGGGCGATATAGGAGATCTAGGACCTAGAGGACCTCCAGGAATGGATGGTAAAGATGGCCGTAACGGAGAATCAGGAATACAAGGCGTAATGGGACCCAAAGGAGATACGGGACCAATGGGCCCAAGGGGTCATAAAGGAGCTACGGGAGAACCGGGGCCTCCAGGCAATTCACCAGCAGCTGCTGTGACACTTACGAAGGTTATTACCAGTTAGAAGTTTTTTCACCGAACAATTTGATGTCAGCTGTAGGATCTGGCTTATCTACTACCATATACTACTTACCAAAACTTTAACATTAATGCCGTTTCATTTTTTTTAATTTAAAACAAGAGAGACGGGTCCTGTCTTAAATATTTTCAGTATTGTGGGTGCCTATCTACTTTTGTTAGGTACCTGAGTACTCCGTATATGTTTGTCTGCTGTTCACTTTACAATCTTCAATTGGTTCTAGGGTCCTAAAGGAGACCGAGGTCACCCAGGAAAACAGGGGCCAAGGGGTTACGGAGGCCCAAAGGGTAATTCCGGGCCCAGAGGACAAAGGGGCCCCACAGGCCCAAAAGGCAATACTGGACTACAAGGACCTATAGTAAGACTATCCATAGTAAAAATTGTAGTTATAGGAGCATACAGCAGATCATTCCTGCGCGGCGGCAGCGGCGACTGACTGGCCGTGCGCCGCCTGCGTTTCCTTATATGTATGCCAGAGTGAGACAGGTATATCGCACCTCTCTCTCTCCCACTTGATCAGTGTATGTTTAGGGTAGAATATTAAATCAACATGAATTATTACCCTCACATATTTTCGCAATGTTTGTATATAAGTAGGATCGACTTAAAAATAAATGATTATTACCGTTGGCTTTGACTTATCAATTACTCCCGCAACATTGGTGACCCCGAAAATAAAAAAATAAAATTAAAATAAAATAATCAAGATCGAGAATGCCGGACAGTGAAAAAAACTTCACTTCGCTGCAAGCTGACCCTGCTTTCGACATGGCTGCGGTATCAATCCAGTCCAGGATTCTACCATTCTGGCGTGAACATCCACGACTCTGGTTCGCGCAATTTGAAGCCCTGGTGGATCCACTGAAGACCGGCGACGATCAAAAATACCGTTACGTTTTGGGAGTGCTCCAGCCAACGGACATTCAGCAAATTGGAGATCTTTTGTTACGACCACCCACATCTGGAAAATATAATTCACTGAAGACTCGTTTGTTATCAGTTTACGAAGAATCTGAAGACCAGCAGTTCCAGAAGCTTGTAAGTGGATTGCAATTAGGAGACCAGAAACCTACACAACTGTTAAGAAGAATGCGAGAGTTAGGCGGAACCTATGCAACGGACGACGCGCTCAAGGTACTGTGGATGAACCAACTGCCAGTGCATATGCGTGCCGTGCTAGCTGTGAGTACTGAATCATCCTTAGATACACTCGCCGTCATGGCCGATAAGATGATGGAACACACAGACCCACCTACAATAGCAGCTATTAACCGACCGTTGATGCCGACCAGAA
>BHDV01030620.1:189098-204467 GCA_005406045.1 Adoxophyes honmai
TCTCGAAAAATAATCTTTAAAACGCTCTCCTGTAAAGTTCTCAAAATGGCGCTTGAATCAAATAGCCTTTTAACCGTCGATATGTGGTTCATCCAGTTTATCACAATCAGCTGCATTAGCATCAACGTATGCAAAGACGAGCGAAGCACCAAAGCTAGTTCCGCTACCCTGATGATTATTCACCTGCATTCTAGACCTAGACTGTACCCTTAATATTTTCAATAACATAAAGTATGAAGAACTACATCTCCATCATAAACAATATTAATTCACTCGATACAGCAACAGATGCGACTCGCCTTGTTTGACTAAGCCCTGCAAAACCGAAGCAAAGGGCAACTCCTATCTGGCCAGTTTTTCACGATAGGTAAATTAATGGTATCTATCTCAAAGCCTAAGAAATACGTAAGGTAGGCAAAAGGAAGAGCAGCCGATTTCCCCAGAGATTGTATCAATCTTACAATCAAGCTTTATCTGCATAAAGCTTGCGCTGTCTAACAAAAATGTAGACTCAGTCAATGAAATAGTCGTCTATATCTATTAATTTTAGATGTGTGATCAACAATATAAAATCATACTTAGCTATGTGTTTTGTAGCTAAACGGTTTATCAGCATTATTTTATTTATAGTTAGAAATACGCGGGACTTAATCACGCTTTGTTATAATATGATTTTAATTACCGCGACGTTTCGGCCGCGTTACAGTGACCGTCACGAGTAAACAAAGCGTGATTATGATTAAGTCCCAAGTATTTATAAATATGAGTGAGAATCACGAAAGCCTGCAACATTATATTTTATTTATCTATTAAATCTTAATAATAAGAAATGTACTAATGCAAATATTCAGTATATTAATTGAACTCGCATAACTGGAGGCCGCAACGCTATAAAATTCTGCGCGGATTATCGAAACTAACAAATACACATTTGCGTTGGTCGTTAACGATCATTGTATTGCGGTGCACACTTTTTAGATAGCGACCGCAGCAACGAAAACGGCATTACATACCCTAGCATTACTACCGTTGGGTACAAAATGGTCGGAGCTTGTTTGAGAACTTTGTTTTTTAAACGCGGCCGCATAAAATGAGAACACGTAGAAGGAATAGTTACAACTGACAAAACTTTAGCCGATTAGGGCCTCGCCGAAACAACGTTAGGGTGTGGCCAGGATACAGTGGGTAATACGTCAGCAAACCCATTACGGCGCAGGTTTCGTAGGCGGCGGAATGTGCCACGGTGTGAACTCAAGCGCATGTTAATTTAATTGAGATGTTACTGTCTTGATAAGAAAATTTCGAGAAGTTCGCGAATTGCATCGCATGCTGCACACGAGCGGACCTAAGCCGGTGGGTTAGCTCGGGAAAGTTTGTCGAGCCATAAGCATGCGGGAATGGAGTGAACGTACTTTGTGCTCCCTATGTCGAAGGTGAGCACCTCGTCAGCCAACATTTGCTTGAAAGTAAATAGTGTTCAGATCTAATAGAAGGACGTAAGTGGTTCTATCTAACTTAAATGTCCGAGTGCTGAACGCTGTGGTAGTACCTAATATGGCAAGTGCGCTCTATGTCAAAGCATAACCAGCTAAATTCGATCTAAGAGTTTTTTTTTTCATTTAAATTTGAGCCATGTCTCTACAACATAGAGTGCCCAGTATTAGTTTAATTTGCGAATAAAGAATATCACTGCTAGCTCATGTTTCGTTTTATTTTTTCTTCTTTTCTTAGATCACTTTAACGTATCGAAATTTAACAAACGAGTGAACCCAAATAAATGTGTTAAGATGAATCAGTTTTACAACGAGGTCTTAAAACTGTTATAAAGCTGGACCTTTAAATTTCAAACGGCAAATATTTCAAGCTTTCAATCATTTCCTGTCAATCTATCACTCTGTGTAATTTATTAGCTTCAGTTTATTGCCTATGTACTCGTACCTATAAGTAAATACATCAACAATGCAGTTCAGCTAAGGGCCGATTTAAATAAACTAGAATAAAATTTTGTATTGGAATAAAGTAAGTGTGCCAATCCTCGACGCCTCAACACCCATCGGTCACCTGTCTTACTATGACATAAGGTTGCAAGTGCCGTATATTGGGTCAGTGTCGAGCATTGGTTCATTTACCTTACGTCACTCTTACCCGCTTTTTTCATATGAATAAGTGACATAAATTCGAAGACAATTTAATTATCATTTGAATGCAGCCTTTGATTTTTTTTAATGTAACATAGTGTTGTATGGTTACAAAATCTCAGCCAAGCCCAAAAGATACGCACGAAAATACCTACTTACCATGGCGAAGAGTTATGAGTTTTGACATTATAGTTGATGTACGCATTAGTCGTGCTGGCAATGATACCATATTTTAATGTTCGGTTTATAAACCTAATGCTGCAATGGTATTCTTATACTCTCTGTTACTCTCTGTAGATTTCTGGTCTTAAGACGAACTTTTCGCTCCATGCGCTACTGAATTCTTCGACTTAGTGTGTAGTTGCTGCCAAAAGTGGAATTAATCAGTTTATCTTGATTAGATTAAAATTCCGTCGCTAAGGAGATACTTTGAGGAAATGCTGCATAGTCCTATGTGTTGCGAAGACCCGATAACCATCTGTCTAAGCAGAGTCTAACGTGGTAAACTTTCGGTAAAAGAAGACCTGGTTGCCCTCGCACCACTTGGCGGCCAGTCAACAAAGAGGCAGCATCAACTGGCCTCGACTGGAAGGAGCTAGAAGCTGCCGTGCAGGGTCTGGATGGATCCCTTCTAAGAGCCCTATGTTCCTGATGAGGAACAGCAAATTTAATGATGATGATGAAATAAAAAATACTTAAGCTTGTGGTAAGCATACATTGTCACCTGTGACTACACAGTACAATTACAAATTGAACACAACATAAACCTGTAACGTTCTTCTCTACTACCTATCCACAGCCATGTTGCTCTCGAAACAAGTTGTATTGTGACATAGCTTTGTTTTTCAGTTTATTGCTTACTAGCTTTTGCCCGCGGCTCCGCTCGCGTTAAATTCGGAGTATCACAGAAGAGATAGCCCACATACCAATTTTATAGCTACATTGAAAACTTCCACTCCTCACTTTACGGAAATAGGGGGTTTTGAAGAGACAAAATGTATCTAGCCTATGTCACTCTCCATGCCCTAAACTATCTCTACCTAAAAAATCACGTCAATCCATCGCTCCGTTTAGCCGTGAAAGACAGACAAACAAACAAACAAACAAACAAACACACTTTCATCGGATTATCATCTCGCCATTTATAAAATTTTTAATAACTTTAAAGATGCTGTTGGCTTCTTTTTTTATTAACCAGACAAAGAAATAAATACTTTTATTAACTTCACTAAAAACTAACTCTTTCCGATTTACATATTGGCAAAAGCCATTTTTATTACAACCTCCCATTACTCGTAAGGGACGCATTTCAAAAACTGTGAAACACTTATTTTTTAAATCTCAGAGAGTCGATTTAATGAGTTTCAGTGAACTAAAAACGTGATTTCCCATGCAAACTCTCACCCCAATTTTCACTCCCTTAGAGTTTAATATTGGGAAATCCCTTCACAATGCGCCCCTGGGGTACTTAAGGAATATTCTCTATAAATTTCAAGTTTCGGCGTCCACTGATTCAGACTGTGCGTTGCTTGTCAATCAGTCACAGAACTGTTTTATAATGATTTCAACCCAAATTAGCATTTCGGCATAAAACAAATCAATTTGACAACTAACTTGAAAATAAATCGACACCGATTGTTTTGAAGCATTTTTGCCACCACTGTGTCGTAATTAATAAGTAAATAGGGGTTAATATTTAGGAAGGCCCCGTCAGAATCCCTCCGCGTAAAAGCACTTGGGAGATAATTCAGTTATTTCTTACCGTCTTATTGGAATTCAATTATGTTCACTTTGTATTTATAATTGCTAGGCAGTAATAATACTTAATGAACCATTAGGAACGAATTGCGTTACAAATCCGGGCCGAGCGACGCAATAAACGGCTGCGACTAAAATACCTCGGCGCTAATCACCAACTCATATTTTATTGACGTTTAAACAATATGAATAATTGTATGGCCGCGGTTCCAATCCTGTCATATATGCTGCTTGTTTTGGACACAGCTCTTTAACTATTCATACATTGGCTGCTATCGGAACGTTGAAAAAGGTACAAAATATGCCTTCGCCAAGCGAAACGTTTCTGTCTTACGTTTGATCCTTATGATATTGTACTTAATTAATCCTCAAAGCGAGTACGTTCTTGCTGAAATTGGTTTCAATGTTACAGTCTTGTTTTATTTTTCATTTTGAATTGTTTTTACCTTAAATTTTTCATGATCATTATGCAATCAACGAGAAATAAAGTAACATGCTTTTGGAAAATGTTTTGAGGAGCTAAACACGCGGCTCGTGTTTTATCTTTAAGAACTATAACATCGCAAAGGGAAACAGTTGGTTCTCATAAACGCAAAAAGGCGTAAAGCGACCAGTACTCAATCTGCTTCCAGTCTTTTAAACTAAAGTCGTAAAATCAACGAGCTTAATCATCACTCAACTACCAAAATTAATTAATACTTACATTAACGAACTGTGAAATGTAAAATGAAATGAATGAAAAAGTTAATGAAGATTCCGAATAAGAATCAGAATTTTATCTCACCGCCGGTCTGTCGCGGGTAATTATGACGTAATATCCGGGAGGAGGGCCTCGTGGATACGGGGTCGCGGCTCGCGGAACCCTTTTATGAATTTAAATGCGACGAAATGCTCGGATATCTCCGTGTTGCTGAGCCCTCACCGCAGCTTACGTTGATATTAATATAATCGTTCCCTTCAAGACTCTAATCAACTCTTTTTTCCTACCCCGATGAAGCCTCTAATGCGCATTTATAAGTAAGTCTCTGTTTTTATCGGGGTGTTTCTAATCAGTTAAAGAGACTGAACGTTGAATGTGGGCCATCAAGTGCTCTACAAATTGGAACACTTATGTTCTGTTTTAACTGAGTAGATATGATTAAAATAAAATAACGAATCGGTTAGATAAATGATTCCGGTGTATTTTACTATAATAAATACATACTAATCCCTATATCTACGTCGTAACTCTTGCAACTTGTCCTACTAAAATAAGGACCTTAGAAAAACTACCTTTAATGTTGGTTAAGACCAATTCGAAGAAATCGTTTTCCTAGAAGGCGCTGTTGAAATACAATAGAACAAATATTAGAATCACACAATACAAAAACAATACCAATACCACGTAAACAGAGAAATATAACACACTTATCTCGGACACGTGTGAAAGTGTCATTTGTGGATGAAAAGTTATTTTTGAAAGATTATTTTCAATCGTTACTGTGTGATCCCATAGCTAATCAATAATATATGGTCGTTCAATCAATAATATCTAGGTTTTTTTTCAATTGAAGAATAATTTGACCATAATAGTAAATTTGAGTAAAACTGAGTACCAACGTTTATTTATTGTCAATATCTCTTCTTATACTACCTGCTTTAATTGAGTATCCGCAATGTATCTACATCATCAAATGTATGTCATCATGTACTTACCTACGTAAATATTATGATGGAAAATACAAATAGACAGAAATATACATAAACATAAGGAAAAACAGCCGTATGAAGTTACACGAAAACGATTTACTTTGAATCGAACATAATCTAAAAAGGTCACTGTAAAAATATGTACAGTCAACTAAAAGTAGACACATTTACATTACATTAACTTTTAAACGTTTCTTGACTGACCTGACCCTTTTTGTAATAAAGATTAAGCCTCAGCAATAAAAGTTGCGCACGATACAAATGTAGGTTGTTGTGTGTACTGTACGCTAGTAGTTTTACTTGTATGTATGGGACCTATGGTTAACTGGCATTTGGTGCCCTCTGCCGACGGTAAGGGCCGGTTCAGACAGACAGCCTTTCTACTGCAACCCAGCTGCAAAGTGGTAGTTCCAAGGCAGTTCTGATGCAGTTGGTGCAACTACCCCGATATGATTACCCCGAATTTTTAATAAAAAAGTAGGAAATCCTCAACCTTGCAAGCTAAAATAGCTACTCTTACGTATTTACTTAATCGATGATTTGAACTGAATAGATAACCGAAATATTGCTAGAAGTGGTATCGGAGTAATAATCGAATTATATTATAGTAGTACCAACTGCAACATAACTGCAATACGACTGCATCACGAAAGTGCAGCCAGCTTGCAGTTGGTGTGCGGTTGACAGGACTGCACGACACCACCAAGCGGACTGCACTATAGGTTTGCAGTTTTGATACAGTTGCACCAACAGCATTAGAACTGCCTTGGCACTGCCACTTTGCAGCCGGGTTGAAATTGAAAGCTGTCCGTTTGTACCCACCCTAAATTTGTGTACTGAGTGCCGGCAGTTCTCGATGCAGGCCGATTGTAAAGACGTCTCAATTTTTTTTAATTTCTGCTTTATGTTTCATGGGTGTTAGAAAAACAACCAGGATCATAATCTCATTTAATACTGACTCTTTCAAACGCGCAACGGTCAATCCAGGGCCAGGACATATTCGATGTGCCGAAGCTGTGCTCTTGCATGTCTAAGTATGTCGTAGTGCAGAGTTAAGTATTTGTATATTTAACGGAAATCACTTTCTTTTTTAACCGACTTCAAAAAGGAGGAGGTTCTCAATTCGACCTAATTTTTTTTTTTTTTTTTTTTTTTTTTTTTTTTTTTATTTTTTTTTTGTGTGTATGTTACTCGATAACTCGAAAACCCGTGGACCGATTTTCAAAATTTTTTTTTTAATCGAAAGGGTATAACTCGAAATTGGTCCCATTTGCACGACACCAGGATCTGATGATGGAATCTTGGAGAAATCGAGGGAACTCTTCAAATTTTATATGGAGATGTACGGAGTTTTCGGTAATTTGTTGATGAAGTCAAGATTTTACATTCAGTAAACAGAATACTTTCAAAATATTGCTAACTAGCTGTGCCCGCGACTCCGTCCGCGTGGAATAGTGACAAATTTCCCCCGTTTTTCCTACATTTTCCACTATTTCTTCGGTCCTATTGGTCGCAGCGTGATGTTATATAGCTTAAAGCCTTCCTTGATAAATGGTCTATCCAACACAAAAATTATTTTTCAATTCGCACCAGTAGTTTCTGAGATTAGCGCGTTCAAACAAACAAACAAACTCTTCAGCTTTATTATATTAGTATAGATTTGAAGTCGGTTTTTTTTTGTTTAAAATTATTCTCTTTAAAGTATCCAAGTAACCAAGATACAGGCTAAGCCTAGTTTGGGGCCCACCAGATACTGTCTCTGATTGTTAAATATTCTGGTCAATAAACGATTCTGATTCTGATTCTAACCCTTACTAACCCATCGTCATATTACTAATCCGTTAGAAACCTTTCTGATCTGATTTTATATAGTCAAAAGACAGCAATATTCATTTTGAAGACTATCATTGCGACTACTTTGTAATTGAGAGGATTAAAAGGCCAATTATTTTAAATTAATAAAATGGCTTAAAAACTACTAATCGCCTTGAAATTTTTCTTTTAAACTCAACCCGCTTCGATAAGTTTGCCCAAATCATATTGGACCGTGGCAGCCCCGGCGCTGCCGATGTTGACTCTGCCCGAGCACTGTCAACATAGCACCCAATTAGGCCTGGGTCGTATCTCTAGCTAGATCACGTACCAGGGCTTAAAAGTACGCTCAATACTACACAGAAAACAGGATACAAAGTATTTTATCAATACCAACGTATTTAACAATTAATAAATAAAATAACAAGCGCAATTGCAGCCACGGCTAAGCTGCTTGGAAGTGACATACGACATAGAATCACGCCTATTTTCCCAAATGGGGTAGGCAGAGCACACGAACCGCTACAAAGACAAAATCATGAGTATTTCACGTTTCCTGGCCAATTCTATCATATATTATTTTAGGTTTTGAGTTGGCAGGAATAATAGTGACAGGTTGCTAGCTTGTCCCCTAAGGCATACCTAAACCTATTTCCTTAGTCGCCTCCTACGACATCCGCGGAAGTAATAAAGAAGTGATATTCTAACCACACAGCATGTAGAAAATACTTCTCTTAATACTTTCAAGACGTTCAAGTATTTTAGATTGGTACTCGGCATACTTGCAATAACAGACTTGGTATCAAAACTGGTACCAAAAATACGCGCCGTCCCTAAATCCAATGAAAAGAATCTGTATGTATAACGACATAGAGCAAAAAAGACCAATATATTTGGTTATCGAACGCATGGTGCGTTAGCAAATTCTAAATTAAATCAGCTTGGGGCTTACACGGGTTTTTAATACAATGTGTGGAAAAAATTGCCACGTAGGTAGGTACGCTTTTTTGGTATCTCTTCTCGACTCGGGTTTGGTCCAGCCAAGTTGAAAAGGATTCAGGTCATCCCGTACCTCCTTGGATCTGCGTCCGCTCCTTTGGTCATTCCTCGTCAACCATCTGGTTGTAGTTTGGACTCATTGGTCAGCTATGTATTATGGTTAGCCGTCGTTGTTCCATGTTTCCAATATGGATAGTTCTTTGATCACCCAGAATAAAATCGCTTCTTTGTTCATTGGTAAACATTGAGATATAAATTTGGTGCTTTGGTTTGTGACTCTGATGTACATATAGTTAAAGTGAAAAATTGCCCTTCATTAGTGCCTTCATGAACTTGAATATCTTTCAAACTTTACCGTTACGCCTTTAGAATTCTCTGTTTATGTCTGGTCTAAAATAATTCTATCTTGCCTGGTTTAGTACATGCCTAATATCTACTCGTGTAACACAACTCTATCTCCTTCGAATTTAAATGTTGTCGGCAAAGCAAGGTTTTGATACGATTGACTTGTGACTTCTATGTTTAGTACTAAATTAAGTATTAAAAAACAATCGCAAAAAATGATTCTATTATAGAACTGTGGCTTGGAGTCAGGAGCAAGACACCCTAGAGCATGTTAAAAACAACTTTACAAAAATCAAACGGATGTAAAAACACATCCATTGGCAAGTTAAAGTAAAGTCAGGTAATCTGGAGCTCTTATTTACTAACCAAGATTAAGAAACATTATGTGTCTCCTAATTTTGATATTATTTTGAAGCGAGTATCACACTAGTATAGTACGCTGTCACTAATCAAATCATATCGGTAGACACCTACGTGACCCGCAGTCGTAGCCATGTTCTGCAGAGAACAGAATTAGTGGATACGCGAAACAAACGAAGGCACGTAAAGTTTTTCCGCGTCATTAATTTCCTCTCCACTCATTTATCGTGTGCTCATGTCGCAGTCACGACGAATCTTACTAACGTTTCATTCTTTCTCGTAAGTTTCTAGGCGCAATTACCTAAACAATTCAAGTTAATGTCTCGGAGAAATTTTCCACGTCGATAACTTGTAGTTTTCACCTACGTAAATCAAGGGATGTTAAGTCCTAGATTCACCTCTCAATTCGCGTGGTACATTTTTATACATAGTAACTAGATCTGGTGTACAAGCTTATCTACTGTCATTGATCAGTTGCTAGGAACATGTGCATTGCAGCTACTCGAAACATACGACATAAGCACGCTAATGAGCAACCGGCACGAGTTGATCTTACTGTATTAGTCATCTTGTAGTGCCTGATTTGCTGCTGCCTGGTTAGACTAAATCCTATAATACAATGGCTGAGAGCGTTTAACTAAGCTTGCAAGTGAGGCACGCGCTTGGACTAATCTGCACTTTTCACTGGTGAGTCAAAAGTCAGTTTTATGTAGAAAAAAAAACATTGGAATTGGGTACGTAGTCAAGGCTGAATCTTGTTAGATGTTGTAGATCTTTGGTGCATAAAGCTCCTTCCTCTAATATTCTAATAGCAATAGCAATAGGCACCACATTTTTTGTGTAATAATTATTGTGGCCTATTTGCCTAATAATTTAGATCCATTATAATAAGTACTTAAAGCAAAAAATGACAGACTTTAAAATTTTGTACTCGTACTCCTCTTATATATAAAATTTGATATTTATCACGAGCTATTCGGTGAAGGAAAACATCGTGAGGAAACCTACACACAGCAACGAAGTAATTCAACGTTGTGTGTGAAGTTCCCAATCCGCACTGGGCCCGCGTGGGAACTATCGCCCAAGCCCTCTCATATTGAGAGGAGGCCTGTGCCCTGCAGTGAGACGTATATAGGCTGATGACGATGATGATGACTCCTCTTATGCCTACTAATTTAATGACATCTATTTACAAATTAAATGGCGCGTGAGAGTGAGTACAATAAAAATAAACCTAGCATATTTACTCCTCCGTACTTTTTATGCTTTTCTCCATCTCAAAATTTGGCTAAAGACACAAAAAAATTATCTTAGGTATAGGAGCGTTGGTGTTTTATTAGTTTTAGCGTTAGCGCTAATGCCACTTCTGATTTGAAAAGTAAATCAACGAGTTCTGCATTGATGTTGAATCGAAAATATTGCTTTTTTTTTTAAAGATTCGCGAAGTGTCATACTTGTAATAATTGGGGATATGTATGAACTTGTAATTAACCTTGAGTTCTAGTGCATATCTGTCGTAGTTATGATAAAACAGAAAGAAAATTTTTAAGTACGCGTAAGTCTTAAAGGCGTCGCATCAGTACAACCTTATAAAGTTAAAGGAGAAAATATAATAATCCTCGGATAGTTAAGATACTCTAATAGAGCAACATAAAAAGAAAAGTTTCGAGGAGTGCAGAATGATTCGTTAAATATTTTTAAGTAGAATCTTATTATTGTTTTGTCTTTAAATAATTCATCTCTTAGAATAATGTAATGAATTCAAAATTATTTTAAGAAAGAAACTACGTGAATCGTTTTCAAGAAATTATAAATAAAAATATTTGGTAGAGCCACACTGAGCCTTATTTACTAATCATCGTTATTGTATTGAATTGAATAATAGAAGATATTTGATCAAAATACATACATGCATAGAATCATGTCTGCATTCGCAAATAGGGTAGGCAGAGCATACAAACGTTACACAGGCAAACCGTGACCATTTCACGTTTCCAAGGCAAACTACTCTCTTACAGCATCCAAGGAAGTAATACATACATACATACATACATACCGTCACGCCTCTTTCCCACAGGGGTAGGCAGAGACCACTTTGTTCCACTTGCTACGATCCTGACATATCTCTTTTGCTTCATCCACATTCATTAGTCTCTTCATACATGCTCGTCGATTTCGGGTACTCTTGACCTGACCTGTTTCTAGAACGTCCGCGATTTGGTCACGGAACGTCCGTCTAGGTCTTCCCCTCCCAACACATCCATTTACACTTCCAGCATAGATCTGTTTAGTCAATCTTCTTTCATCCATAGAGATGTATTATTTCAACCCGGACACCACTCATTATATTGGTTACAATTATTTTACATTAAAATAATGTTGAAGCTCACGACGAAAACTTGGATACAATTTTTCTAATAAAATGCTATAATGTTATAATGTCATACCTATAATTTCACGTGTGGTGTCGGGTTAGAATAACACCTCTCCATTTCTTCCATGGATATCGTAAGAGGCGACCGAGGAAATAGGTTTGAATATGCTTTGGGCTAAAGGCTGTCATCCTGCGACTATTATACCTCTCATCTGTTCTTAAACCTAAAATTATGCAGTAAGTGACTACGAAACATGGAATTGTCAGGGTTTTTCTATGTCCCGTTTCGTCTGCTTTGTCAATTCCTTTTGGGAACACAGACATGAATCCATTGTATGTTGTTTATTTAATTTAATGTAAATAATTTAATAAGCCGTACAGCCACGGTCGTCAACTTTACTAAACAAAAAAAACATTTCACGTATTTTTAAAATTTTTAGTAATGGCTAGAACTTTTTATGATAACATGAGAGTTTCGCGATTTTCAACTCGTACTTTAACTTCATAAACTAAATCCGAACTGTAATTTCAATGCGCCTTTAATTTAATTTAGTTAGTTAATTTAACACACAGTATATTTATAATTCCGCACTTTGTCCGCCTTGTAAAGTACAACAGCGACAAATAGATCTTCCACGACTCGTACATAATGTATCTTTTGTAAATCTCTCGGGTACTCGAATTAAAAATTATTTATTCAACGATTTTTGTGTGGGTTTAGTAGCCTAGATGAGCTAAATTACGTTTGAGTCTGCCCTGGCCACAAACCTGACTTATTTATCTATAAATACATCTAATACCGACGTCAAAGTTGTCAGTTTTTGCCATTGCTGTTGTTCTTTTGGCATTTTTTTTTTTTAGTTTTGAATTATGAACAATATTTTCTCTATAGAAGCGATGTTTTTAAGATAGTGAGATAAATACATGGTACAAGTCGGAAAATTTTGCTAATAAGTCAAAATTGGATACTTGTCTTTCCGAAAACACCTTTCAAGCATCGACGTCTTTATACGAGTATTTTTGTGGTTTTTTAAATTTTCCCGTGCCGTGTTAAACATTCGTTCATAAATATTCTTGTTATTTAGGCAATTTCTATTTACAATATTGCAATACGTATTTAAGTTAATTTAAAGTGTATTGTTAACTCGCCAAGAAAGAGCTTTTACTACTACCTACTCAATAAAAGTTTCGTGAAAGCTGATGGCTTGTGAGCGGAAACGGTCCTTGACGTTTATGAAGTGCAAATGACGTTGAACCTCAGGGTGATAAAGCAATTTCGCCACTGGCTATATTGAAGTACGTTGTTGCTTTAGTAAATTAAGTAAGTAATTTTGAGACTTGTTAATTGCGTGTCTAAATTTTTGATCGTCTACCTAACCTTTTACCTTAAATTTGAATCATGATCAACTCCGCTAAACGGCATTATTTACGACAGTTGCGCGTAAAAAATGAGTCCTTCCTAAAACTAATGAAAGTGTTGGTTGCCAATAAAATTATAATATTACAACTTGGTGTCAAAGTTTTGTTTTATTTTCATTATAAATATGATCACTTAAAAAGTTATTAAAAGTTACAAAAAACATCGACCGGTAGATTTTGAGCCATGTACAAAGTGCTGCAAAGAGTTAACAAACTTTATAAAACAAAACTTACCTATGGGGATTTTTTCACTGTTCACTTGTCCTTTTATAACTGTGTCAGAGTACATGATAACGAGTATGAAAGCGGTAAGTTGCAGGCCGCGGAACATAACAGAGCAGGACAACATCGTGGCTAGCCGGCGGCGGAGCTCACATCGCGGGCGTCGCGCGGCGCCTCGCGTCGACAAGCGACTAGCGGCCCTCGCCCGCCCTTCGCCCGCTCGCTCGACTCGCCCTGCCCTCCTCTCTCCTACACGATACGCACGACTTGTTTTATTACTTTTATTTTTCTTTAATAATCTTGCTTAATGGTCTATTCCTTTGCTCGATGAAACTTCTTAAATTTCCTTTTCGAACATTAATCGCACCCGCAAAAACTTTTTCGAATGCTCAGCGAATGTTTGTCTTGCATTACGTGTGACACATGAACGTTGGCGGAACGTTTCTGGGTACGATAACAGAACCTTTTCTTACTCGTTTACGTATTATTTCTATTTTGATAGGAAAGGGCTTGTGTTAGTGTAATTATTCGGTTTCGGTTAACGGTGATCGTATACCGTTCTTTGGAGTTTAAAAGGTCAAGATTATCATTTGCGGCTTAAAGTCGAAAGCTCGAGGCGGATTTTGTTGTTTTGAAATTTTACTCTGATAAGTGTGTATTCCGCACTTAAAAAGTCGTTTAAAGCAGAATGTTATGTGCATATTTTTGATAAAACTCGGCACGCGTCGCCTTAAGCGATGCACCCACTCACCAGAATTATCACGCTCTTCCGGAGTTCGCAGCTTGCCAAATATCTACTCATAAATTATTGTTGTTTGACGCATTACGGCAAAATCTATTGCGCGCTATTATTTATGTAATGTATGTTAACATGGCCTTAAAGGACCATTACTAGTTTAGAGCACGGCATCATCCGGTTTGAAATATTGGTCCTTTCGGAGTGATTTGAAAATGTTCGCTTAATCTCAATGTAACGTAACATTTTCAGAGTTCTCGACGTCCTTGATTATGACGTATGTGATTTGAGCCTTATGTAAACTGAAAAGTTTTAAATTGAAATTATTATGACAGCGGCAAAGTTTTGGGGCATTGCGACCGGCGCGTATTACTGAGCCGAGTGGGCGCTCTCCTACCCTCATTTAGCCGATCGAAGAGCTCGTAAGCGGACTTAGTGTACGGATCAAACTAAAATTATAGCCAGAAAGATTTTAAATTGCTGAGGTAATCTAACATTTGTAAGTTACTTCAGTCGTCAATTTTAATAAGAGTTTATAGAAACTGATTAGACCAAAAAAAAAGGTGTTACTTGTGAGTTTTTCCTCGAACTTATAACCTTGTTATTTGATTTTTCTTCTAAACATTTACTGTAGGAAATTTTAAAGTAATAAAAGTCTTACGGTGGAAAACACGGCAGCTCAGAGATTGGCTTTGAGAAACCGCAGTCTACAAATACAAATATAACTATCAACTACCTACATAACTCGCAATGATATTAATATTAAACTATGATCAGGAAGTGTAGACAATATTATTCTAGCTCGGTTTCTTTTTGTTAGCAATTTTACAGACTGCAAATATTTATTGCACTAATTAAAAACATGTTTATTGTACATGCATGATACTTACACTCAATTACGGATTCCCAAATAGTGTGGGCAGACCATACAAAACGTTGCTAAAACATGACTATTTAACGCTTCGTAACCACTTTTAAGCACAATTTCAGGTTCAAAATTAGATGAAATTCGGTATCGCCGCTATTTTTGTCGTTCTTTGGACAGTCAAGGGCATTGATACCTGTGCTACTTTGAACCTTTTCATAATAAGTTCAATATTGCTTTGATTAGATTTAAGGGTAAAATAGTGAGAAGTGGCTAGCCTGCCGCCCGAAGCATAGCTTAAAATGTTAACTTAGTAGCTTCCTACGACGTGCCAAAAAGAATTGGAGAGGTCAAATATATTATTTAATCTCTCAAAAACGTTGTGTGCTTAAAACTAGCCTTGAAATGTAGGTTTTCAACTACCACAAAACAAACAGTATGAAGTTAAGTAGCGTTAAACGTAGATTCAAATATCATGTAGCGCCGGTCCCTCACGTGCGGCCCGGCGGACCTCAAATCTGTTGTTTTGGGGACCACTGAGCCAATTCGTATTTTACCACCTTCAAGTTCACCTACAACAGTAATACTTTTATTTGTATCAGCCCTATCTCATAAACAGAGATCGGAAAAATTTGCGACATTGTTTGCAATA
>BHDV01030631.1:0-23038 GCA_005406045.1 Adoxophyes honmai
GTCGTGGGCGAGGGCGTTGTGGGCCCCAGGTGGAACGCGCCCTAGAGTGTGTTGCCGTGCTAAGCCTACAGATCCAATTAACCCAAGTGGTGTAGAACACGCGTTTTATCAGTTTATCTAGATAAATATCCAAGGTATAATGCCAACGCAATATTATAAATAGTCATTCTAGGATTTATTTGTCTCAACCATTTGGCCCCGGTTTTGCTTGGTTTTATTTATAACTTGAGAATTTAGTTAGAACCAACAGCAGTATTGGTAGATATTATTTATTATGATTCTGAATTATCTTCGATTGTTATCGCAGTGAATTTCACTGAGTGAAAGTAATAGGTAGTTATCTCCTTCGCCAAACAATGCTGTGGCATCACAGCCTTAACTGTACTTAAATAGGTTTAAGTTAGGAAATTCATAAACAAACGAACTAACCTAATACTTAAAAAACTGAAAATCAATAATACACGGATGAGACAAATATAAAGTTACCCTTATCTTCATAAAGCTTTTAAATTTTCATACCTACTACGTCGAATTGTGGTTTATATGTACGCGGGACTGAATCACGATTTAATCTATTTACCGTCTCGACGTTTCGGCCGCGTTACAGCGACCGTGGTCACGAGTTGACTGAAGCAGAGCACGAAGTTTGTTTCGCAGCCCGGGTTCTTGGAACTACCCGCAATTGATTTTCATCAGTAATGGCTCCTCGAACTACCCGCGTTTCATCAATAATGCCCACCGTCACCCTATCACACCGACACACAACACTAACATTGTCAGACGCTTGCTCCGAATGTTCGTCTCTATGCTGACACTTAAATCGTGAATCTTGATTAAGTCCCGCGTACAATAAATATGAGTTAGAATCGCGACAGAGTTTAAAACATTATGAATTGTGATCTGCTCATTTTGTTACTAGTTGTACGTCTAATATATTCTCTTGTCTAAATTCGAGGACTGACACTGTCTGTCTGTCCGTCTGTCTGTCTGTTTGTCTGTCCGTCTGTATCTCACGAACCGTGACAGCTAGAGAGTTGAAATTTTCACAGATAATGTATTTCTGGTGGCGCTATAACAACAAAATACTAAAATCAAAATAATAATAATAATTAAGGGGGGCACCCATAGAAACAACGTGTTTTTTTTTGCTGTTTTTGGTACGGGACCCTTCGTGCGCGCATCCGACTCACACTTGGCCGGTTTTTTCATACTTACTTTATCTTATTTTGGAGTCGTTGCAAGGGTAGTTTGGAGTAGTTTTTGGTCGATGATTTTCCAATCCAAAAATTTAACCATCAACATTAAGCCGTTACACACCTTTGGGCTAGTCCCCACGCAGGACCAAAACAAGTTTGAAACTTTACACACAACATTGAATTGCTTCTTAATTGTGTGCTGTAATATTAAATCAATTAGCCCTAATCAGAACATGCTTTTTATCTTATCTTTTATTGTTGTAGAATTGGTTTATCTTATTGTGTTTGTACTATAAAAATGAGACAAGATTTTTGAACCACTCATTCTTGGTACCATGTTTACTCTCGTAACTGTGCTCGGGCTGTTAGCAGCCCTGTATTTGTACCTCACCCGCACGTTCGACTACTGGCGGCAGCGCGGCGTTCCGCATGACCAGCCATGGCCTCTCTTCGGCACCAACGCTAAGAACTACCTCATGCAGTTAAGCACATCAGACATCGCCACGGAAGCCTACAAGAAATATCCCGGAGAAAGAATCGTTGGCTTCTTCAGGTCCTCCAGGCCCGAGCTGATCATCAGAGACCCGGCCCTCGCCAAGCGGATCCTGACCAACGATTTCGCTTATTTCCACCGCCGCGGCATTATGCCCGCAGATTTCCACATAGAACCGCTGCAGAGGAACATATTCTTTCTTGAAGATGACTTTTGGAGGCTGATTAGGATCCGTATGACGCCGGCTTTTTCCAGCGGTAAGCTGAAAGCGATGTTTCCGCTGATTGTGGAGCGCACCGAGCGGTTGCAGAACAGACTGCACAACATTGCCAAGCAGGGGCAAGTCGTGGACGCCCGGGACCTCATGGGGCGCTACACCACCGACAACATTGGCAACATCGGCTTCGGCGTCCTGTCGGACTCGCTGAACGATCAGAACACTGCTTTTCGGGATCTCGGCAAAAGAGTCCTCACTCTGGACTTTCCCCGAATTTTCAAATTAACCTTGAAAAATATCATGCCCAAATTGTTCGGGAATATGACAGTGTTGAGCGATGTACAGAACGAAGTCTTTGGAATGGTTGCAAAAATAACGCAGCAGAGGAACTACGAACCGAGTGGCCGTAACGATTTTGTAGATTTGCTCCTTGAATGTAAGAAGAAAGGCGTTATGACCGACGAATCCATCGTAGAAGTGAACGCTGACGGCACGCCAAAGAAGGTGTCTATTGAAATGGATGACAAACTGATGGCCGCTCAGTGTTTCTTATTCTTTATAGCAGGGTTTGAGACCTCGTCAGCAGCTACGAGCTACACATTGCATAAGTTAGCGCACCACCCCGATATACAGCACAAAGCGCAAGAAGAAATCGACCGCGTATTATCGCAATACGACAACAAGCTCTGCTACGATGCTATTTCCGAGATGACTTACCTGAAGTGGTGTTTGGAAGAGGGTCTTCGGATGTTCCCATCGGTGGGCTACTTGCAGCGTCGGTGCGTGCGATCCTACAGGATCCCCGACTCGGCGGTGACCATTGAGCCTGGCGTGAGCCTGACGATCCCCATTGATGCATACCAGAATGACCCAGAGATCTTCCCGGATCCGAAGGAGTACCGCCCCGAGCGGTTCGACCCTGCAGTCATGACGAAGGAGCAAAAGACAGCTTACATGCCGTTCGGGGATGGACCACGCTCTTGCATCGGTAAGTAAACTGCTTGGATACTGTTTTGTTTTTTTATAATATTCAGTGCCGTACCTCGATATAATTTATGTTGTGCTGTTGCCATGTCAAGTTAGGAAAAATACATACAAAGGATTAATGTTTCTTGTAAGGCAATCCCATTTCATTTTCTCTTTATTCTGGTTTTATTATCCGTCGTCATAAATAACGAAAATTTCATGTCAGTGAATGTAGTTTCATGTATAAAAATTTCAAGCATCTGCTAATGGAGCTTTAAGTGGTAGAGCTCTGTCACAGACGGATGATCGAACAAACATACAAATAAGACAGTAGAATAAGAAAGTAAGAAGGGTACGCGGAAACCTAATAAAAAATCACAGTGACCAGACGTGGACCAGACGGTCTTTGGCGTATCTTGCAACCGTAGAAAGATCTTAACAAAGTATTCTTGATGCAGGCGAGCGTCTGGGGCTGGTGCAATCTCTGGCGGGGCTGGCGGCGGTGCTGGCCAAGTTCTCGGTGGCGCCAGCACCTGGCGCGCCACGGGAGCCCACCATCAACCCGAGGTCCAGCATCGTGCAGCTGATCATCGGAGGCTTACCGCTCGTCTTCCAGGAGAGGAAGGTCCAGTGAAAGACTGGTTGACAAAAATGGATGACCTCTGCCCTCCCACATTTGTAAATTAACGTTGCGTGTGTTAATTTGCGAGTGCAAGCCGATATTGCCGATCTCGAGCGTCTAGTGTAATGAAACTAATGAAGTATATCAAGAGTCGGTCGATTTCGCGAAGAAATGTATGGAAACCGTGTCGAATGCGGCAGTGGCGCAAACGTGCCGCTTGCAGGCGCTGTCTCAGTTTCCATACAATTCTTCAACTTTTCGCGTTATGAAATGGTTTTCGTTTTATGACCGTTTTGATTATACTAAGCACTCTGACACGCAAATACACGAGTTTCGGACATTGTTTGTGACCATTAACCTGTCTACTGTGTAATCAAGAGCCTAATTAGAAGAGCAGAATTTTCTTAATTATTCATTTCATCATTTTTAGGGTTCCGTAGCCAAATGGCAAAAAACGGAACCCTTATAGATTCGTCATGTCTGTCCGTCTGTCCGTCTGTCCGTCTGTCCGTCTGTCCGTCTGTCCGTATGTCACAGCCACTTTTTTCCGAAACTATGAGAGCTATGCTAATAAAACTTGGTGAGTAGATGTGTTCTGTGAACCGCATTAAAATTATGATACAAAATTAAAAAAAAAACAATATTTTTTTAGGGTTCCCCATACATGGAACTCAAACTCAAAAAAATTTTTTTTATCAAACCCATATGTGTGGGGTATCTATGGATAGCTCTTCAAAAATGATACTGAGGTTTCTAACATCATACTTTTCTAAAGTGAATAGTTTGCGCGACAGACGCTTCCAAAGTTGAAAAAGTTGTGTCCCCCCCCGTCTAACTTCTAAAATATAAGAGTGATAAATCTAAAAAAAATATATGATGTACATTACCATAAAAACTATCAACGAAAATTGGTTTGAACAAAATCTACCAAGCAGTTTTTTTTTTATAAATAAAATTTAAATTTATCATTAGTTCGAAAATCTGTCACTAGATGGCGTTGTAATCTGTTTGTACGGAACCCTCAGTGCGGGAGTCCGACTCGCACTTGGCCGGTTTTTAATTTGTTTGACACTACAAATACTTAAGTAGGTAACAAAGTTCTTTGTTAATCTATGTGTATTAAAATGTCTCCTATTATTTTTTATTTTACGTTAAGTACCTACAGTAGAAGTGGAATACTTTATGGCAAAAATATGGTTTATTGAACACTAAAAACATAAGTAACAAAAATTATACAAAACATGAAAGATTGTGAGACTTCAGGCAGCTTTATTGCTAAAAATGCGATTTCTATCTATCTCCATCAAGGGTGGCCAAACCCAGGCCCGCGGGCCACAAAGTGACTCGCCAAGGTATTTGAATTGGCCCGCCCAGCGCATTTGGCCGGCAAGCTGACTGAGTGCGGTGGCAGCGCTTTTACCTAATTGATGGTTATGAAACTTATGAATATGAAAAATCGTTGTGGCCCGCCGTCGCCACAGTTTTAAAATTTTTGCCCACCTGGAAAATCTATTGGCCAGCCTTGATCTACATACTTACCTACATATTCTCACACTTGCATTCCCAAGAGGGGTAGGATTCAGACATCAATCCATTTTAAACCATTTTCCAAAATTATGCACAAGACAGAAAACGCTCCTTGAAACAAATGATTATTAATTTCTATTCATTAATTAAGAGATAGTCCACGTAGTATTGATTTCGTGTTTTTTTATTGTTCAATAAAGTACCCATTTATAATTATGTTTTTGTACTATTTTTGCATCTGTCCTTACCTGGTCTTTGGTCAATACAAATCAAATTAAACGATCGCTGCATTGAAACTCATTAATCAGTAAAGTGTAATAGAAAACCTTTTGATTTGTAAAAGGGAACGAATTCAAAATGGCAGAAGGCGCCACACGCGACAGGCAAAGGGACGCGACAGCGCGCCGCCCGCCGCGCCGGCCCGCCGCACCGGCCCGCCGCGGCGGCGTCGGCGTCGGCCCCGCAGACTGCTGGCTAGACTAGGCCTTTCACAACACATGGCGCTGAAAAGTGACGACACTGTTTTATAGTTAAAATTTAAAACCAGTTAGTAACTGTACCTCGCACAATGCGAGCAAACGACGCTACTCAAAAGGGACGAAACGAAACTCAGTTTCAGTGTTGCCAATTTAGGAACTTTGTCGCTAGGAGTTTTGCAGATTAGATCAAGCAAGTTGCAAGTGCTTGAAGCAACTCTTTACTAAGTAATTTCAGTTCGTAACAAGTTGTGGATACCTACTAACTGCAGGGCTAAATTGTCGAACGTCGTGTGGTCGGCAACCTTTTAGCCGATAAACGACACACTCGCGTTGATGTTATCTAATTACACAAATTATTCAATATTCGCGAGCCTCAAAAATGTATGCATGACTGCATGTAGGTACTAGTAGTAAGTCACATTTTGTACGCCGACAGGCAAAGCATGAAGGACTTAAATGTATTTGACATCTGTATTTAAAATAACTCATGTTTATGCAAATAAAGAATCTCTATCTCTATCAAAAAAGCTAGTCGCACGCCGCTTACGGCCTGCGAGCCGCAGGTTGCCGACGTCTGGTCTAACGCATTCGGTATTACGATCGTTATAAATTTGACAGATGAAAACCATCGCTTTAAATTTTAAACAAATGGTATCGTAGCGAGTAACGCTACGACAGTCTAAGGGCTTGGGGCTTGTACACAAAACCGCGATGCGACGATGATCACCAAAATCTGCCAACTTGCTACTCAACTAATCATAGAAATTGCCGGGATTTTGCGAATTTGCGGCGTCGCATCGCATCGCGGTTTTGTGTACAAGCCCTAATCCCATGTCCGGGCACGGTAAAAGTCAATTGAACGAAAGATTACCAAAAGTTCATCAAAAGAATATTTAAAAGGCCTAAGTACATACATTATGTAAAAAGCGAGTATATCAACATCAATACGCACCGAAGGCCTGGCGACTCACGGCCTGGCGCCGCGGCGCCGCACGCGACCCCCATTACCTGCGGGGTGTGATTCACAGGGGTGCGAGGACAGCGGTGGATGCCCTAAATATAGCTAGGGTGGAATCGAGGCGCTAATTTAAATACCTTGAAAGAATGAGTCGGATTGTATTTATAGCATTTGTGTTTGGTGTATAAAATTCTAAGTTACGAAGAAGGTACTTTATTGCCGTAACTAAGTAAACCGCGAACATCTAAACTTAAAAACAACCTTACTACATCTTTCATTTTATGAAACCGATATTATATTTGACCGAAACCGAAAACGATTCGATGTCCAACTGTAATTTTATTTGGGTACTAGGTACGTATAAATTCTTCATCATTGTTATGACACTAACCTAACATAATCGTAGTTCCATAGCTTCCCTCGGCTATCCTGAAACACGTCCTAAATAGTTTACAATTCCAGAAAGAAATTCAGTTGCCAAATGATTCAGATTGATCTTTGCCACATGAAATTCTGCGAAAAGATAAGATACCGATAATTAAAGGTGGATTCAACCAAACGAGGATTTTTAGTCTTTACTTTAGTTGCTCTCACCCGTTCCGCTTCTGTCATAATGAAACATGTTTATACCTACTCGCGAGTAAAAAAATAGCTACACAGTCAAGTATTTAGTCTAAATTTTATTCTCGTTCAGTTGAATGGGACTCGGTGGAACAATTTCTCCGAGATACTTGCCTACCCATCTAATCAAAACTCATTCAAAACTGCAACCGGTTGAATAAAGTAACTAACTTTTAACCTCCTTCAACAGACTAGCCACAAACGAACAAATCGCTTCCAAATTTGAAAAAACCATTCCAATCAGTCATCCTTCACCTGTCAAACTACATTACGAAACAACTTACTCGCCTTGAAACATTTTAAGGTTTTACAAAGTATTCTTACAATAAAGTGCATCTTGGTTGTCAAGGAAAGATGCCAGAGAATCTGAAGCAACAGACTCCGGCGCCGGTCAGCCGGTCCGGGGCCGGAGACATCTCGGAGCGGGAACTGTCTCGGGAACTGTCCCGGGAACGGCAAAACATGCAGACCACACCGACTGCGTAAGTATTTGTAGCTCTAGTTGGCCCTAAATGAACGGAAGCACCTCTCCATTTCTTCTGTGGATGTGGAGGCGACTGAGAAAATAGGTTTAACCTCTCGTATGCTACGGAGCAGATCTGCTCCATTTTAAGGATATCTTTTTTTTATTTTTATTTTAATCACCATAATTTGTAGATATTGAAACAGAAGAGGCTCGAATGCAGTATATTTTTCCTTTCCCGCATACGAAGGGTTAAGTATGCTTTTGGCGACAGGCTAGTAACCTGTCACTATTATATTCGTCTTCCGTCTGTTCATTAGGTCTATTCCCACTAGTTCTACTGACAGTTCTACTGGTCGAACTAATGGGAATTTTTATTCCCACTAGTTCTACTATTCAAAGTTTTTATAGTCTGAAGTCCTTTGAATAGTAGAACTAGTGGGAATGAAAATTCCCATTAGTTCTACCAGTAGAACTGTCAGTAGAACTAGTGGGAATAGACCGTTCATTAAACCTAAAACTATGCTGAAAATGGCCACGGAACGTGGTTTGTCTTTATAACGTTTCGTGTTCTCTGCCTCCCTATTTGGGTATACAGGCGTGATTGTGTACAAGAAGAGATCACGAAAAGCTCTCACCGTCTCATACCCTCCCCAGCCGTCACCGCTCCCTCCACAAGAGCAAGGTCTTCTCCGTCCCCGTGAACAAGTTCACGGCGCGGGGCCACCAGCAGAGCCCCAACCTCGTCCGCATACGCACCTGCCTGGACGAGCTGCGCAGCACCCCCGCGAGGCCGGTCAAGATCGGGCCCAAAGCCGTCTCCATGGAGGACCTGACGCCCACTAAGAGGGTCAAACGAGAGAGGTGAGCTCAATTTACGGGTAGGTTTGTTGTAGGTTTGCCGGCAAATAATCGTAAATATTTTAACCGGTGGTCGGGTTTTCGCTTTTGAAAACCCCTGTTAATTTTTTCCTGAAAATCTTCCTTATTGACCATGTAGGAGAGAATTGTTTCATCTCTTTTCGTGCCACATGTCTCGTTACTCGGCGCAAACGCAACTGCAATCGTTCGACATTGCGATTCTACGCGGTTGACTAAGGGCCGGAGTACAAAAGACTGAACGATATTATCTAACTAATAAACTTAACTAACTAAGCGGTAAAATCGAGTTGAGCAGCAAAACAGATATTTTGCAACACTTTCTTCCAGGACCGAGGGGATGGAACCGGATATTATTAATTAAGCTTTCTTTCTAAAGAAACACGCTAATCCATTATGTTGCTTGCAAATAAAGTACTACCGTTCTACCATTTTCTAATAACTGCGTAAGTATCTCACAAGGCGTTAAGTAATGATGCGGTTACAAAGTAGTGCACCAAAAGCGACTCTCCTACCCTAGTTTAAAAAAAAAGGATCTATTTTTAGATCGCCTGACCAGCCTTAGTTAATTTTAGGACTCCCTCAGGGTTAGTTTGCGTGCAAGGGAGAGGGTTACGTAAACTTAGGGTGCCTGGTTAGAGCCGATGTATTTTATTATGCAAGCGTGAACTATGACGTGGCACCGGCAGCTCGTGATGCTATTGATTTGGGGACAAATAAAAAAAAAGTTGCAACTTGAAATTAATTGATTACACATGATGGTTTTTCTTTGAATCCTGTTCATCTGGCACAGTCTATTGTATTGATTTCTGACTTTCTGACCGACCATAGAACCTAATTACCGTGAGCGCCATTGGGATATTGCACTGCTCGACAAAGGAAACATTCTCCGGTAGGTTAGGCATCTATTGGTTCGACCACCGTCGAGTTAAAGAAAAAATGTCAACGTATATTTTCTCAGCACCAGCAAGGAGATAGTGCGGTCGCCTCTCCACGGTGCGGAGCAGCAGGCCGCGGCCAGGATCGCCCGGTTCATGCTGGTGGGCGCGTGGCGGCGGCGGCGCGACGAGGTGCGCTGTCTGCGGAAGACGCTGGAGTTTCAGGTCCGTTGACAGACGGTTTTTGGGCGAGAAGGGAAACTTGGGAATGGTAGGCTTAGTCAGGGGTCAAAGGCATTGGCGTCGTTTAGGACAGAATAGAAACTTGGCAATAGCCATTTTTAGGTAAGCGTAAAGCGGCATTAGTTTTCCAGGTTTGTTGCAATTTAGGCGAGATGGCAAACGTGGGATGGCGGGTTTTGGTGAGTGTTAATACCTACACGGTAAAGGGCACTGTTGTGCTACTTAAAAAGCATGACAATGGCCACCTATAGGCAAGCTTAAAAACTGCAATGTCCACCTTTAGGCGAGCTTAAGCATGCAGAAAATGGCAAGGCCCATCATTAGACAAGCTGTAAACCAATGGCCACTTTTCACAAAATTAGCAGCTAGAAAATTTGGTGTTGGGTTGTTGTTTGTGGTCAAGGACCCCAAGGCTCAAACCCTTGCAGGAGTCATATATAAATCATCTGGATTTTGTGATCAGATCAGACGTGGAGTCGCAAAAGTTTATAAATGTGAGAAATGTGAATCATCTCCCGCAGATATCGTGCTCGGAGCGCCTGCGCATCCAGGTGCACGCGCTCAAGTCGCTGCTAGACGCGGACAACAGCAAGGTGCGGCTGGCCATGCGCGAGCTGGAGCGCCTCAAGCAGCTGCTGCGGGAGAAGGAGGCCGAGAAGGCTGTGCTGGAGCGGGTGAGAACATCCTTAGACTGCGTGCATACTTTATGTAGTCAGCCTATGAACTATTGCCGACTACAACAGCAAGAGAAAAGGACACAGAAGGCTGTGCTGGACCGGGTGAGGGCTCTAGACTGCATGTAGACTTTATGTAGTCTCTGAAGTATTGGCGACGACAACTGCAAGGTGCGGCTAGCCATGCGCGAGCTGGAGCGCCTCAAGCAGCTGCTGCAGGAGAAGGAGGCCGAGAAGGCTGTGCTGGAACGGGTGAGAAAATCCTTAGACTGCGTGCATACTTTATTTAGTCAGCCTATGAAGTATTGCCGACTACAACAGCAAGGTGCGGCTGCTGCGCTTCAAGCAGCAGCTGCGAGATAAGGAGGCCGAGAAGGCTGTGCTGGAGCGGGTGAGGACAGCTTTAGGGCTCCCGGCCACCGGCCACAGACACAAACGCCGCCACGAGAAGCTAGACGCAGCTACAAAAGTAGTTGAAGCGCGCGACAGCCACTTGTTCAGTTCAAAAAGCAGTCTGTGGTGGCCACCAGCGCTGCGTCAACCCTGTACGGCCAGTCCATATAAAATGTATGAAAACTACAGGAAATATGCCGGTGGCGGCGGTTTGTTGTTGTGGCCGGTGGCTCGTGTGCAGGGACCCATAGACTCCCTGCAGTAGGGGTCGGGTTCGTAAGGACTAGATTGCATAACGACTCTATAAGCAAAACGTCGTAGTTGCATAAGGTCTTGGTAGTTAAATGTCTAATTGTACAAACGTCTTAATAATAGAATGCCCGGGTTTAAGTATGGACTTAGTTCTATTACGTCTGGTTTGAATAACGCCCTAATATCAAAACGTTGCAATAGCAAAATGACTAGGTAGGCATATGGTTAAATATTAAATAACGTCTAAATGGCATAACGACTAGATGGTTGAATGACAAGAAAAACTCAGACGTAGTTTGTGAAGGAACTCTTCTCTGACGAACAAAATCTGAACTCCATGACGTTTTGCTACCAAGATCATATCGCACCTTCGGTGAAACAAGGGCACAATTGATAAAAAGTCCATAAAATTTACTAAGTATACACAAACATAGAGGAAAATTTTTGGAACATTCGTGTATACTTAAATCATTTTTTGGATTTTTCAACAACTGTGCCCTTGTTCCACCGAAGGTGCGATATGCTATCCAGACACTTTACCTTATGCGTCGTTTTACAATCAAGACTTATTAATAACTTGGACGTAAACTCTATTAGTCGTTTTGCAACTTCGGACGTTATGCTATAGTTGTCGATCTAACAACTAAGACATTCTACTCATTAGGGCATTTTGCAAAAAAGACGTTGTGCTTAACAAGACCTTATGCAACTAAGTCGTTTTACTTATAGAGTCGTTATGCAATCTAGTCCTTGAACCGGACCCTGCAGTAGTCCTACTCCAACTTTACGCAGTCAGTCTCTGAAATATTTCCGACTACATATCCTGCATCGTCCCTGAGAATGAGTGGTAGTTGGATAAGAAACGTCAAGTCACCAGCGGCGGCTGTACGGGTGGCGGGGAGTAGCCGCGTGTTCTTTTGACCCGCGGCCTTGGCACCGCCATCGCTTCTCATTCCCTGGGAAGGTCATTTGTGAGGGAGTTTACCTACTCCTGCCATACCTAATGAATTTTTATTTAAACTCCTGAATACTTATTTGACGTAACCTCTTCAGTGGTAATAATGAGGGAAAATCGCGGTGTTTTTAACCGACTTCAAAAAGAGGAGGTTCTCAATTCGACCTAATTTTTTTTTTTTTTTTGTGTGTATGTTACTCGATAGCTCGGAGACCCGTGGACCGATTTTCAAAATTTTTTTTTTAATCGATAGGGTATAACTCGAAATTGGTCCCATTGGCACGACACCAGGATCTGATGATGGAATCTTGGAGAAATCGAGGGAACTCTTCAAATTTTATATGGAGATGTACGGCGTTTTTGGTAATTTGTTGATGAAGTCAAGATTTTACATTCAGTAAACAGAATCTTTTCAAAATATTGCTAATTTGAAGTCGGTTTTTTTTGTTTAAAATTATTTTATTATATTTCAGGAAAAGAACGCTCTCGAGAACGACGTTTGCACAGCAGAAGACCGCGCTTCGGAAATGAGTATTGGTAAGGATTACGTGACAACATAATATAGAGCTATTTGCAGACTTTTTTTTAAATTTTAAAGCACAGGTTGTTCATCTCATCGCAGTTCAACGCGGTAACGCGATTATCTTTTTAGGCACCTTTGCGCCTGGAACATAGAGGATAGAACCTATAGAGAAACAATGTTCGCAACCCCGGTCCGCAAATAGTTTGTTGATTTCAACATACTAAACGTCACCGTCCCTGTCACAGAAACTGTACAGAGCCAATAACCGTAGAGAAAAAGGCACTAGCTATCTTGGACCGGCCAATAAGAGCACAGCGATCACTTCAATTGTTTTGCGGAATAATTTCCGAACAACCAAGATGACATTAGTACTCTATAGGTTCTATCCTTAATGGCCTGGAATAACGCGGGCTGGTTTGTTGGACTCATTTTATTTGTTGTGTTGTGTTTTATGTGACATGGTGTCTTTATTCATTCAATTGTAATACATATACTTATTTTGATGTGGTTTTTCGGCAGGCTGGCGCAATTGCCGCAACGAGCTGGAAGGCGTCCGCGCGTCGGCGGCGGTCAGCGAGCACGCGCTCTCGCTCGAGCGCGCCGCCAGCGGCGAGGCGCGCGCGCAGCGGGACCTGGCCTATGCGAGGGTGAGCAACAGACACTACCACGGGCGGCAACAAACTAGGAATTCAGTTTCAGAATTCCGCAAATACACGGAATACACCACACTACACAATTACGTTTCGATTATGAGAATACGGGATTCTGAATACATAGGCCATTATACGGATTTCCGAATCAGATTAAATTTCGAACGCAAAACTATTGTTTGTCTGTGACTGGTCCAGAGATTAAGGGCGGCCACATACATTCGGAATTCCGTTTCTGAATTTCGATTGGAAATATCGATTCGTAATATCGAAAACAGTCAATCCATTTAGAGGCGGCTATCGCGCGATATTTCGAATCGAGATTCTGAAACGGAATTCCGATTGTATGTGGCCGCCCAACAGCAGTCTCGTGTGCGACGATCCCTGGATGAGAGGAGGTGGCGGGAGCGAAGTTGTTGGGAAAGACTCCAATACAGATCTCTCTCCAGGCAGACGTTATGCCTGGGGACCGAAGTCCACAGAGAGAAAGTTGGAAGTTGTATTTATGCAACCAGTCTTTGAAACTTCGTTGGTTCGATGTAGGATCGTTTAGCTCGGCTATTCGACGATAGGTGGCGCTAGAGCGCTACAGATCTATGTTATTTTGTGCTTGTTTGCTTCAGCTAGCGCACCTGGAGGAAGACTTGGCGGAGCACGAGGCGCTCCTGTCTGCCGCCGAGGAGGAGGCGGCGGCGCTGCGGCGCGAGACCGACGACAAGCAGCGCCGGCTGCAGCACGCTAGCGAGCAGCTGCGCTTGGAGACCGAGTGAGTGTGGACACTGCACTGACGAGACCGACGACAAGCAGCGCCGGCTGCAGCACGCTAGCGAGCAACTGCGCTTGGAGACCGAGTGAGTGTGGACACTTCACTGACGAGACCGACGACAAGCAGCGCCGGCTGCAGCACGCTAGCGAGCAGCTGCGCTTGGAGACCGAGTGAGTGTGGACACTGCACTGACGAGACCGACGACAAGCAGCGCCGGCTGCGGCACGCTAGCGAGCAGCTGCGCTTGGAGACCGAGTGAGTGTGGACACTGCACTGACGAGACCGACGACAAGCAGCGCCGGCTGCAGCACGCTAGCGAGCAGCTGCGCTTGGAGATGGAGACCCGAGTGAGTATGGACAACGCTTAAACGAGACCGACAATATGCGGCGCCGGCTGAACTCACACCGAGGTACTGGTGTCGTAGGATTCGTCTTTAGTCGGATTCAAAAGTGATGTCTGCAACATGAGGCAACGACATGGTAGGACCTAGTTATTTCGAGGACGAAAAAGCAGTAGAAGTGAATGATGGGACCGTGTTTGAAAGCTCAAACTTAAGCGAGTCATTAGCTAGGCTTGAAAATGTGAACAGCATCCTTCCACCTCTTCTTCATTCTGCTGTGTGGCCGACTGTTACCACTCTCGTCTACTTATACAGCTACCAAATACGGTATGACCAAGACCAAGGCAATGTTTGACCCGTTTGTGATACGTATAGATGTTCAGGCCTGTGGTGATAAGGGAGGCAAGTGTTAAACAGACTGAACGTCCAATAAGCTGATGAGACGTTGAACCTTGTCAGGGCCCGCGAGCGCTGCTCCCGCGAGTGCTCCGCGCTGAGCATACGCGTGTCCCTGGCGGCCGAGGAGACGCACACCCTCAAGAGCATGGTGGCGGAGCTGAGCGGCGAGCTGGCCCGGCTGGACGGTGAGCTGCGTATCACGCGACAGCAGCTGGACTGGTGGCCGCGTCCGCTTACCAAGTTAGTAGATTAATACAGTATGTATGTACCAGAGAGTGGAGTGACAATATCCGTACGAATGAAAGGTTCCTCCGAAATGTGAGCTTAAGCAGAATAGCAGATGACGCTGTATCAGTGGGGGACTAAGTTCTATAGGAAACGTATGGCATTAAAGCCCCGCTAATAGAACTTGTCTCATTTTAGCTGTAATACTTAGTTAAGCAATTATAGATAAAGTAGTAGGTAATCCCATCAAAAACATTCTGTAAAAAAACTATCCAAGTCTCGTTGAAGCTGCTTGTTTATCTCTAAAAAGTAATGAAATCTAGACATAGTTGTGCCAAGTCTAAGGTTCCTTACTGCGATTTCTTTATTATTATAGTTAAAGTTGTGTGCCTTGGCCGTTGAACATTTTTTATACGTTAGTGGGTACAAGTCAATTTTGTTAACATGTAATGTTGCAACTACCTTGTTTGTTACGCGAGGTAATAGCCCATACTGGTATGGGTAATTGGTATAAAGTGTTCAACGGCCAAGTCACACAACATTAACTATAATAATAAAGAAATCGCAGTAAGGAACCTTAGACTTGGCACAACTATGTCTAGATTTCATTACTTTTTAGAGATAAACAAGCAGCTTCAACGAGACTTGGATAGTTTTTTTACAGAATGTTTTTGATGAGATTTCACTTCTTTTTGTAGAAACGTGATCAAATTCATTAATTATGTTAGATTTTCTTTTACACATTTACTTATTTTTGCAAATTATCTTTCTTTTCTGTTTTCCGGTTTTGATCTCGTACAGTAGGAACAGTTTTTCGTATTGCCCATTCGCGGTCCTTAAATTAGAAGATGTGTCTCTCTACGCTGGATTTTTGCAATTACCGTCGATTTTTTTATGTACCAGAGCAGCTCAAGGTCTTCATCAGATACTTCAGACCTCAGATTTTTGACATCAAATGAAGCGACCCACTAAGTTGAATATTTTTTATAAAAGAAGTGTGTCGATCTCTATAGTAGTTTGGTTGGGCTCTAGTGTTTTCTAATCAGGTTCACCAGGTACTCCAGATCTTCGATTATCCTAGTTTTTACATTTTTCCCTTTATGTAGTCGTTAATCCCTAACCATGTACCAAATTTCAGCTCTCTGAGTTAACGGGAAGTACCAGTTCTATTTTGATGATCATGAGTGAGTGAGTGTCGAAAATGCGAAACTTTGCTTTCGCTTAACTTCGGAACTGAATTACCTACACACTTGAAATTTTGGATTTTAAGTATGTGGTTATAGCTCACTAGATGACGAAAATTTCAGCGTCCTAGTATTATCCAGAGGTTCTCAAATAGGGGCCTGAAAATGCCGCGAAATGGTTCCAGTAAAGGATGGTACGGCAGTGCTTGCTTTGCGCTCGACTTGGTGGGGGCACTGCCGTGCCCCCCGATAATCAATCTTAATTTTATTGATCATCTCGTCTTCCTAAAAGATATTTGAGGAATTTCCTGTATTTCTTATACATGGTGCTCGTGAGCATTGCGAGAGATTTCAACCACGAATTCCAGAGGCTATAAGAAGTAATAAATGTTATATGAACTTAGGTCGAAACACGATTTTTTTTACTATTATTAAGGCACGTTTATACGACATTAGCAATTATTATGTATGAAAATTATAAAAAACAATCGTGTTTCGACCTAAGTTCATATAACATTTATTACTTCTTATAGCCTCTGGAATTCGTGGTTGAAATCTCTCGCAATGCTCACGAGCACCATGTATAAGAAATACAGGAAATTCCTCAAATATGTTATGTATAGTAAAAGTACCAATGCTCGACGCCTCAACGTCCAGTAGATGACACCCATCTGTCACCTGTCTTACTATGACATAAGGTTGCAAGTGCCAAGTATTGGGTCAGTGTCGAGCACAGGGACGTTTACCTTACTGGGCCGAAACTGAAATTCAAACGAAGAATAACGAAATAAAGAAAGTAGAGTTTAGTCCAGTGTTTTCAACCTTTTTCACGGTGCGACCCCCTTGTTAAAAAAAAACTAGTGTATATTTTAGGATGTTTAACTAACTGGTTTTGGTGCACCCTTACTAGGAACCTCTTTTGCTCTTGCAGGTTGCTAGGAGCAGCTCGTTCGTGGCTGCGGAGTCCCATGTCCTTCCCGGAGGCCGTAGTCTGGTCCCTGGTGCCTGCCCGGCACGGCTGCTAACCCCAGGAGTACTCGGTGCCTCTACTGTGTGACATATCACTCCAGAAGCCGTTCTTTGGAAGAATCCTTGGCTTTTGCTTCAAGTTCAAAAGATGCTTGAACTTTTGTGCTTTGCAGATTGGCTACATTCCTTATAGGCTCAGCACAGGAACACGCGCGAGTCAATTCGCGCGGGATAGACTATCCGTCACATTCTGATGTTTCTAGTTAGACAGTGACAGATAGTCAATGTCGCGCGCAACTCTACTCGCGCCCTGTTCTGCTATGGTTGATTTACTAGGAGTGAATAACGGTTTAGCTGAAACGTTCAAAGTAGATTAGATTATGTTCACGATTGTGGACTAACATGAATGAAAATGTTATTGTACGTAAGGTAAAAGTACCAATGCTCGACGCTTCAACGCCCAGTAGATGACACCCCATCTGTCACCTGTCTTACTATGACATAAGGTTGCAAGTGCCAAGTATTGGGTCAGTGTCGAGCACGGACGTTTATCTTTTATGTATTCCATTGTGTATGGTATGTGAACTTTTGGAAATGACACTGTAGTAAAACGTATTGAATGGTTGGTGATACGACAATTAAGGTGAGTGGAATTGTTTTATATAGTTTACTAATTAGTTATCGGTTTATGTTTACACGTATTTTGTAAGGTTTTCTAAGCGATTAAAGGTTTGTTGGGAAGTTCTCTTATCGTATTTTGTAAGTGTTTCAGTATGTATATGTTTTGGAAATAAAATAGTCTTCGAATATTTAAGAGTTTTATTTGATACACTTGTATACTTACATAGCTAGTACATAATTTTAATTAATATCTCAACTGTGGGTTAAGCAGGCCAAATAGGGTAGGGTACGCAGAGCATACGAATATTGGACTGATGCCTTTTTCGGCACATTCCTTTTTGGACATATTCCGTTTTCGCCATATTCTTGTTTCGGCACATTTTAGTAAATTAGTTATACGAAATACTTGTCTTTGCTTGCGTAAAAAATAAAATAATATTTATTAGTAAAATATTATAATTTAATCATAAAAATAAAAGACAAAAGACAAGTATTTCATAGTATAACTTATTTACAAAAATGTGCCGAAACAAGAATATGGCGAAAACGGAATATGTCCAAAAAAGGAATCAATCGAATATTGTAACTAGCAGCCTGGCACTTTTACGGAACCTTGTCGAGCTGTTACAGCATTGCCAAAACCAAAACATAATGTACCTAGTTCAGCAAAATTGCTCTCTGCGACAGGATTGTATCAAGTGTACCTAACACAAGAATAAACTGCCGACGCGTAATGCGTCACGGAGGATGACTCACCCTATCCCGAAACCGAGTTACTGAAACGCTACACCCACGCTGAAACGAGCCTGGGTGACTCATGCCTTTATATCCTTGCTTGGAGATTGTAATCCTGTCATTCGTGATTCAAAATATTGTACACTATTCGGCATCGAATTTGGCGGGATTTTATGTGTATCTGGGCCATTTAAATAAAGTTACTAAAACTAAACTTATCAGGGGAAATCAATTCCTTTTGTATGGCAATCTCGTTCCGCCATTTTTGGCAGTAACATTTTTTTTTCATTCAGCATCAAGACCACAATCGATACTGACGGTTAAAAAAGTTTGTAACAACGTAAGTTATTTTTCCATTTTACATTTACATCACATGCATTCATGCATATTGTATGAAAAATTGGGAAAATATTAGCGCGTGAAGAAGTAACAAATACTTATGTACATACAAATACACACATACCTACTCACAAACTTTCACCTTTATAAGTTAGATAAGATTTAAACTTAGTACTTAAGTCGGAAAAATAAGTTATTGGTTACATAATTTTAAAATGCATTTATTTAAGTATGTAGGTACTTTTTTATGTTAAAGTCTGCTTGGCTAAAAAGCTAAATCGCGACTGCCACAGATTGGAACTTAAATGAAATCGCGCCAATAAAATCGAAATAAAAGAGCGGGAAATCTTTAGGGAAATCGTCAGATCGCAAATATGAATGAAAAGAACGGCGCATGTTATCGTCTCTTTCTAACGTGTATCAAAGCTATGTTGTTTAGTGCGCATGCGTGAAGTCCGTCACATAGTCAGAGGCGTTTTCAAAGAAACTTCAAACTTACAAACTAAAAATATATGTGTATGGGTTCTGCAAATTTATGAAAACAAATCTTGAAGAAATAAAAATGAGATTGTTTACTATGAAATGTTTAAATAATAGTAACTTTTAACAAAAACGCGCTAGCTGACTGTTTAAAAAACCTTACACTTCACTCATTTTTGAATTTTAATCTCAAAAGTGAACCTAACCTCACTTTTCGGTTTGTCCGACGACGAAATTTTTTTTTTTACTGTTGGTTCGATTGATCGAACTTTAAAGTTCTCGTAGCCGAGTATGACGAGTGTCGTCAATCTATAGCAGATTGCAAAAAGATGAAGCTGTTATATTTCATTATTTAACTACACTGGCCGAAGTTCTAGCTAGATAAATGAAAGCCAATCCTTAAATTGATAAGTCTCTGTCGACTTTCCTTCCATAAAGGATCATTCTATGTTAATTCGTAATTAAAAAATCTTTACTTTTCCCGAAATAATCTATAACCTATTAGCCGAAGAGTATGTTTTAGTGTAGACGATAAAATAGCCGACTATCAGTGTCATATTTCAAACCACGAGCTTACAATACAATACAGTACTCTTTATTAAACACAAAAAAAAATACAATTTGGACCACCGAAATTATTAAAAAAGCGTGAAATAGTCAAGATCATGGTTTTGTCTATGTCGCGTTTCGTATGCTCTGCCTACCCCGTTTGGGACACAAAACGCTACATAGACACTTTTGTGGCCACTTCTAGCATAATATTTTTTAGGTTTTGAGATGGCAGGTACAATAGTGACAAGTTGCTAGCCTATCGCCTAAAGTATACCTTACCCTATGTCCTTAGACGCCTCTTACGACATCCATGGAAGAAATGGAGAGGTGTTATTCTAAACCCGACACCACACGGGGAAGTATAAAATAAAGTAAATTAAATACCAAAGTATATGGCTATTGTGAAATAAAACGGATCTACTCACGATTTTATATCGAGATTAGCACGACATGTTTCGGGCCAATTCGTGACCCTTCATCCAGATCCAGGTCCAGAGCTAAGCACTACGGCAGCGGATAGACGCGCACTGTCATTATGTAATTCACGCTCTAGGTGATGGCCTGATGGGTAACGATTGGCCCGAAACGGTCGAGGTAATTTCGATATGAAAACGTAAGTAGATCCGTTTTATTTCATGAGTTAGTCTCACGGTAGTTTTATGTTCATTTTGTTATGAAATGAAATGAAATGAAATGAAATGAAATGAAATGAAATGAAATGAAATAAATTTATTCGCTTTAGACATGGTATTACATATAGTGGTATTGAAAATATTGTATTGTACAATGACACGTCTAACCAAATAAGTTGGCATGCAAAATGTGTATTCGTTTATTGTTAAAATTGCTGATTTTCGACATTATTTATTGTAACAAAGGGTTAACGCTCATGCTTTTATTTACCATTATTTAGTTAATCTTGCAATCTGTAGTTGCGATTCGACATTTCCTTGAGTTGTTTTGATGCGTATTGAGTCTTGGTGAATCTAAGTAAAACATGATAAATATTGTACGAAATTTTTCGAGACATAACTATGCCATAAGCCGTGGTAGCCCAGCGGTTCGACCTGTGGCCCCTGATGCAGAGGGTCCTGGGTTCGAACCCCGGTCTCGCACCTCTGAATTTTTCGGAATTTATGTGCGGAATGTAATTTAATATTTACCACGAGCTATTCGGTGATGGAAAACATCGCGAGGAAACCTACACACAGCGACGAAGTAATTCAATGTTGTGTGTGAAGTTCCCAATCCACACTGGGCCCGCGTGGGAACTGTAGCCTAAGCCCTTTCATACTGAGAGGAGGCCTGTGCCCTGCAGTGGGACGTATATAGGCTGGATGATGATGATGAACTATGTCATAGGATTAAACGCTGCTTATTTCAAAAATAATAAAAACTGCTTAGGGTTCTTTTTTAATGCAACCCTAAAAATAACCAATGAAATACAGCAAACGTGTCTAAGGTTGTCTAACGAAAAACGCTTATTGATAACCGCTGAACTGCGGCCAATCGCAATCAGTCTGCCGTGGTGTGACTAGTGTGACGTGTGATACTGAAGTTAACTCACACAGATGTGCCAGCATTATTTTTGTCGTGACGTTCACTTCTTACTACTTTGAAAAGGTGTTTTGAGTGATAATTCCACGAATTTAGTCGATTTTTATTATATAACACATTTTTCGGTAGCCTGTTGATAAACTTTGTTTTGGTTATAAATAGTTATAAAAGTTCAAAGTGCCAGTTGTCGCTACATAACCTCTGATAAATTTCTTAGAACCGTGCGTGCTTCGAGACAAGACCTTGATAACTAGTTCCTTGGACGAGCGGAGAGACAGTTATTATTATAGGATGCTCACAGAGGTACGTTTTTAGTTTACAACGGTATTGTGGAGTCGATCGTGTGTGTTTAGTTCTGATCGTTAAAAAGTTAAATCAGTGAGGTGGTGTCAATATAGTTCAATATTTCGCTTAAATAGTGCGTAGCGGCCAGTGATTATGCCGAATTTAACTAAATGTGCGATTTGATTGCCGTGTGCGGCTGCCAAGGAGCGTTGTGTGGCGTCGGCGACGCATTTTTATTCGTAACAAAGTGCGATGGACGACATCGGAGGTAAACGTTGCATGCCTGTCCTACATGCTTTCTTTGGATGCAAACGGACACTGGCACGCTAAAATAGCACTTGTTTATGGCATGCTGTTGTTTTTTTTAGAAGCTTAGGCATACACATAATGCATTCAGGTCTTTTTTATGGTAGAAACAGTGTAATTATTGCTTTCTTTAGTTTTGGTATTAGTATTAGAGCTCTGGTGGAGTGATCTATAAATAACTAAAAAGCTGGCCGCTCACTAGAAAGTAGTTTGCTTCCAATAAGTGTGTAACACCCGCTGTATTTCCTGGTTTAGTCTGTGGAAGTAATGCTACTGATTTTCCTGTTTTTTTTTTTTAATTTGTTTTAAATCATACTGGTAACTTGATTGTTTAGGCTGTGTTTACCACTAAATACTAATTTTTTTTTAATTATTTTTTTTGTTTTTTGTGCAAAATCAAGCGAGTTTTTTTACTTACCTGCCAAAGTTAGAGTACTGTTAGATGCTTGGCCAAGTTGATTCATTGTTTACATTTTAATCTTTGCATTGCTTGGTTTTGTAAGGTTAAAATAATATTCAGCCATTGATCAACCACCTAAGTGTAAGCTATAAAGAACTGTTTTCTGATTTATATTTTCCATGTGTAACTTGTTTCACTGGTAATTAGACATGGAAAATTCACAAAGGAGTTTATTTTAGTTTTCACAAATGCCACATTAAATTTTCTTAATGACTGCAAATTTATCAACGTTAAAGCTAGAGTAAATAAGTACTTGTCTATATAACGAATACTGAGAAAATAAGAATATACCTGACCAATTATTAAATCAACCTGTATTTAATATTTTTTGTTGCGCACCATGTAGATATTATCATTTTCCCATCAACCCACTAGCTTATGTGAATCCATCTCATTGTATCATACCTGGGGAACTAGTAGTAAAAAGTTTTTTTTCTTTAGTCAAAAACCATCTTCTTATACCCAGTAAATTGCAATATAACCTTATACAAATTGCTGAACTTAGCACTAAGCAAAATGAATGAAAATAACATTCCAATTGGATTAAGTACAGTCGAGTTCATAAATATATGAGCAGACAAATGCTAAATATGTAAACTTTTGCACCTTATTGTCAATGTCATAAAGGTGTACAGATATTTTTGAACCCTCAGTTTTGCTCATAATGAACTCGACAGTACTTTTACATCATAAACATCACACCTGATTCCCAGCAGGGTAGGCAGAGACAACAGAGTAGTTATCTTTTGGGGTCTATATCGGATGGCATAAAATTTTTAGTCCTAACGTTGTATCGCATAACGTCTTTTGTCCTAATAACGTATGGCATA